>JAPVRG010201994.1:0-10816 GCA_029783565.1 Rhagoletis cerasi | reverse complement strand
TTGCTTTGATATTATGCGAAATAGGTACTTGAATTTCAGATACACTATATATGTAAATGTGTCTATTACCTTGTTTATACCTAGACATAAAGCCCTCGCAGTGATTCAAAACGTATGCATAAACTAGTACTAATTTCAGACAGAAAACTGATTGAATCCATTAACTTTGTAATTGAGCTATCGCTTTTTGGTTTTCACACACAGGCAGCTGCTCGATTAACTACAGTGATGGAAAACTTACTGCGATCTTACCTTTCTTTATTTTGAAAGTACATTCGGTACAAGCACACCATTTTAGGTACATTTGGAACGTAGCCAAACACACTTTCATGAAATAATTTCTTATTTTTATTGGCATTTCAGCGAATTTTCTGATGTGGGTAACCTGTCCAATAGCCTCTCCTTTTGAAGGGGCATATAAATGATACAAAAGGGTGGTCAATGTAACGTATTGATTGCGTTAGATAGACAGCGAATATTTCGTTTTAAAACATCAGATCAAAGATCTCTGGGGGAAAATGATTCGCCTTTTATAAAACAGTTTTGTCTCACACTGCTCGAAAATATTCAGCTTTTTATAACCAAATTTGCTTTATGTTATACTAAAAGTTAATATGGTATGAACATACATATTTATTTTTTTTAGAAACATTTAAGGTAAAATGTTTCCGCGAATAGGATACAATTTGAAAATTTAATGTTCCATCCCTGGTGAGCTTTCGGCTATAAGGCAGGACCAGAACCAAACAGCTGATTGTTATTCATTTAATGCACATACATCGGAATCAAAATTAAACATACCCAGCAAGGTTGCATGAAAAAATTCATTCAATTAGCACTCCAATAAGCACTAATCGAGCAATTAAGAATTGAAATTTTTTATGGTAAATCGAGCTCAATCAGCGCCTTGATCGAGAAAGCTTGGCTAATTGCTCGATTAACTGCCTGTATGAAAATAGTATAAGTTTCAAATCGCTTCGAAACTTAGAAGTGCATTGACTCGCATTTGTTTTCAAATCGGATTTGTATTTCTCGCATCGGTTAGAAAACACGTATAAATGGATCAATAATTTAACGCGAAGTCAAAATGGGCTGATTTTATTGTATATAGAAACGCAAATTAATTATTAAACAAATCTGTAATAACAGCAGCAGATTTTTCCTACTTTAGAATACGGTTTCATCGAATGCGCTCAAAAGACTCATGTAAAAACGCTTGAAGGATATATGTGTTGAGTCAAATCGGTTTTTTGTTAATGCGGTTCTTGCGTAAGAATAAATAAGTTATGTGTATGGTATGTATAAAATTGGATTTATGGGCCCTCCTCCTTGCTTTCAACCACTCTATTTTTAGGGCTTTAGAAAAGTATGTAGCAAAAAAAACAAATAAATATGACGATTTATTTGATTATTTAATTTATTTATACAATATTTATACAGTTTTCTTGCCACAAGGCATAAGTTTAATTCGCCACTGTCTTAGTCTTAAATCTCCGGCTACTAGTGCAGTATCTAGATATTTTTTGAGGATCGCCTTGTAAGATTACAGAGGCTAACATGGACAACACGAGTATTGCTGACGGTGTGGCTGCTTTCTGGGTTTGTTAGGGTATATGTTCCTTTTCAACAGCTTTAGAAGTACTCGGAGCCCATGAAATATTTGCTTAATCAAAGTTATTTCATCGCCTTTGTGTCTCAGGTTAATTGATAGTTTGCTTCAATGATCGCTGTCTTTCAGAAGCTAGGCTTCCTGTTATATGAAATTTTTGTTCATTTCGAACGTCTCCCTCTTATACGAATGAGCTTCTAAAAGACCCTCAGTCGTGCTCTTCTTTAACACAAGGACGAATATCCCTCTTGAGATACCTGGGCGGGTATCAGAGTCCATGCTCTCTCTGGGGCAAGCGACATCTGACTTGTGGTCCTGTACCTGTTAAGGGTTCATGATAGATAGTGCCTGCGCCTTTTCCATGTTGATAGCCTTTACGAACTCCGGCTGTTATCGACGTTAAGCGTAGGCAATAAAGATCTGCCATTCGTTCAGTTTACGCTCCATTCACCAGTAGGGTTTCTACCATCTCGATACTTCGCTTTATTGAAAGTGACAGTGTGACAGTCTTTGGCCAGATATGAATTTGGGTCGTTCCGGTTACGTAGACCCGACTGTCGTGGTAACTGTTGCCTGTCCGTCGCTAGGGCTATTTACCAATCCTGAGGTCTTTCCGGGGGATTCATTTCTTTCTTGTCCGTCACCTGAACATTGAACAAGGATTAGCCCCATATACCTTATTTCTATTTTTTGATTCAGCTTCAATTTTTTTTAATCGTAGGCTTCATACTACGCCAAAACTTTTCGGCGAAGGAATAAATAAAAAATAAAATAAAATTATGTCGGCCACAGTTGAGACCAATTGCCCACTCAAAGATAAACATCCGAGAGTTCCTTTGAGTTACAGTGAGAAATCCCCTACCTGCAAACCATCTAGACATGAAGATTGTGAAAAGGAGCAAGGCTAACAAGTATTAACCCTTTACCCCTAACACCGTTCGAAGAGTGAGCTGGGGATAGGTCTTTTGGAAAAAAACATGTTTCAATACAGATGGCGATTGGAAATCTCTATAACTCGGCCATATTTGGCCGCGTCTGAGAAAAATGTGTTATCGCCCAAAAAATCTTAATTTGACGATTTCTCATAGTTTAAGGTCTTAAAAAGCAATTCGATTAGTCACAAGCGAAAAAAATTGATCGATAACACCCTTTTCTGAGACGCAGTCACATATAGCAGGCGTACTCGCTCGATTAAATATTACTTGCAATTTTTAAGTACATTGGTGTCCACATTTTTGCACAAAACTGTTTTTTTGTAGATTTTCCATTGATTAGCAAAAATTTATGAAAGAAAAGCAACAACAAATGCAATATAATCAACATTCCATGGTAGGGCCGCCAGGTTTTGTAGGCATTAGCGTGTTTGGTAATAATATCCTTTTTTATGATGAATTTTGATTCCACCCTTTTTCGTTTTCGCTTTCATTAATGAAACTTTCGCAAGTCATTTTCCGCATACAAATAAGCAAGTTAAATTGTATATAGCCATTGCTGGATTTAATCAGAAAGAGTAATGCTGTTGTTTATGCGTTTACAAATGCTTTGGCTTCAGTAAAGCGAAAATTTGTTACAAAAAAAGTCTACTTATGGGCCCTTTCTCACTTTAGTGGGTATGGGTGAAAGAAATAATATGAATTTGTTTGTTTATGTTTTAACAAATTTTGAGAATTGCCCATTAAAACGAGCCGGAAGGGTTTTAGATTTTTTTAATGCGCCATTATAAAGTCATTAATCGCCAGAAGCGTATTTTCTGGCTTTGCTTACTTGCTTTTTATTTTACTAATTTTACAAGCCATTTGATTCAGTAACAGAGCTTACTTTTACTCTTTAGAAATTTTCGCTTTTACTGCAAATTACTTTCTACTTTCACTTTATTTGCTGTTTATATACGCCAAGTAAGCAAAACGCGAAATATTTATTTCCATGCAGTGGAAAGTATGGCGTGTTTTAGCTTGCAAATTATAACGTATTAGCGTAATGACAAAAATAGGTTTGACGACAACCACGGTTCTCTTGCATTCCTACATTCCACGCAATTCTGCAGCTAATTTTCCATTTTCTTGCTTCTTATTTATATTTGCACTTTCATTTACTTAGCTCGCCATTTTAAACCATTCGCTTTCTATGTTCACCTTCAGCCGGAAATTCCTTTCGCCTGTTTACGTTCTTCCCCATCATCAGCGCCAGCTATTTGCACCGGCTTGGTTAGCGAGCGAGTGAGTGAGTGGCTGATGGGTCTAGGCTAATCATATACAAGCTTGACTATAGCAGAAAAATTGTCTACTATAGAAAAAAATAATAATGATTATTTCATACCGCAGCCATTATGTATAAATATCATACATAATGCCGCCATCAGTAGCAGCAGTGGTCGCCCGCTTATTTAGCGAGTAAAAGTCACAATGACCGCCAGCACAGTGATGCCATTAACAAGAGATTTTCATTTTTATGGTTCGGGCTTTAATTTTAATTTCCTTCTTAATTAAAATATGTCAATGGCCGGAGAAGAATTACTAACAAATAAAAAATTTGCGAGGGCGTGATATGATGAAAAGGAGCGGCAAAGGAAAAATTGAGCAGAGATGAATGAAATGGGTGTTTCAAAGGATTTTAAATTGAAATAAAATTTCTAGGAACGTATTTTTATCGAAAAACAATGTATTTCCAGTAAATTGTAGGCCATTTACATACAAAAATTAACGTTTGCAGCCGTTTTTGATCATTTTTGGATGTTTTTTGTATGAAAACTGTACTAAATATTTGGCGGATCGCAAAAATAATGTCAAATTTGAACTCTTCGCACTTAAAAAAGATCCAATACAAATTTTCAGAGCACTCGAAAATCGTGAAATTTTGCTCAAAAACGAGTCCTGCCTAAAAACTTGAATCTGATATTACTCGATTAAAAGACCTAGCTTTTCTAATGACCACTAAATTCAGCGTAAAAAAAAAAATTTAATTTTCGTGCACAGTGTAGTAGATTGAACCTAATAATTGCTTTCGTGTTTCGTAGACAATGACTTCTGAGCCACACACTGCTGCAAAAGGTGCAATTGGCAGGTTACTAACAAAAGTGTGTTGATTATTAAATGACGTATCTTTCTTGTGCCATTTCGGTTATATAGCGGCTACCTGAATATATTACTCGAAGCGAATAAAATTTGGAAGGTCAACTCAGAACTCTATAATACATACCGAATTTCAGGCTGATGTCTTCATATTTAGACTTAATGTCAAAAAACAATCAAATTTTTGCCCATAGTGCAGCGTAGAAAGAGCCGAAATATCAACAAGACAGTAATGTAACGATATTGAAGCTAGCAAAGAAGCCTTTAAAGCAAACTTGATAATTGCCTCATCGTTTTAAAATCCTTAAAGATTGATGCAGAGAGTTGGGAATTCATAGTGCTCCAAAACAGCTGCAACAAACTGGACAAACTCGAAATACAGAGACATGTAGATATTTGAAAGCAATCACAAACACCCCAAATAATCCAATAAGCTGGAAATAAATATTTTGAAATTCTCAAGAAAGCCTGTTAATTTCTTATATATGCTGATATTTCTAGTCTTTTGTATTTAGAAAAATGCTCAAAGTAGAAAATCAAATAAAATGCATGCTCAAGTAGAAATTATGCTAAACTTTCTTTGTTTATACCCATAGCTTAGCAGAAAGCCCATACCGGTTCACATGTCTTTATTGTCAAAAATGGCAAACGGTAATCGACAAGTGCTCGTATGTATGCTCCAGGTGCTTATAGAAGAGATCCTTAAGTGCCTCGTCCTTCTCTTACATCGGGGCGTTGGCGCAGATGAGCGGGATGTTGAAGAATTTCGCTTTGATGGGGATTGTGGCTAAACGCTCGTCCACAGGGATGAACGACAGTACTCGGCGACGGAGTCTCTCTCCCACCACAAATCCAACACCGAACTTACGCTGCTTTGCGTGGCAGCAGTAGTAGACGTCGCAAGGCCCCTGCTTTCCTTGCTTTGCCATGTCCGAGGACATCAACTAGCCGGGCATGCGTACTTTACCCATTAAGGGTCCGGATATTCCAGATGCATATCCTCAAATCATAGTCCTTTATTCGTTTGCCGTGGTCGTGATGAAAAGAAGGGGGTCTCATCCGAGGCGTTAAGTTGTTTTTCATTGGGAAAGGTTTAAACATGGCGGGACCGAAACCCAGCGCACGCGAGGTTTACGCCTACTCAACTTGAGCTCGCTCATAAACGGATGTTTGGTCGCTACCCAGAGGATGCGTATATATAAATAGATACACGGCATGGCTGCGGTTTGAACCGTAAATAAAAGAATCAATTCTGGCCACTCCCTGGTGAATGGCAGTCAAAAGCTTTCGAAATTTAGAAACGGTTATTTAGTCAAAGTTGGTACTCACAACAACCTCTTAACAAGAAGTAAGATTTTTATGGACTTCAGGAAAAATGGCGTGACACCGCCCACTAAAGACTACTTCAGTTTATACCGGTAACCGCTTTATCGATTTCTACCAAACACAGCTAAATTATTTATTTAAGTCTAACTGAGCAATATAACGATAACGGTAAGTTTCAGCATCGTGAAAAAAACGATGTTTCATGTGTGCGCAGGGTATCTAATATTCGGTTTCACCCGAACTAAGACTTCTTTCATTGTTTTTATTCAAGTTTATTCTTTTTCATTCACCCTCATCGGTTCCATCGAGCCGCGTAGGCGAATTACACTGAGTTCCGCAAGGCGGGCTAGCAGTCGTTTGATTCCATTATAATTATTTATAAATACTATTTGCGCTAACAGTGTAGGACCACTTCCTATTTGAACATGTGTCACATATTTCTTCTCCGCTCTGGAGAACACAAC
Source organism: Rhagoletis cerasi (assembly GCA_029783565.1). Classification (NCBI taxonomy): domain Eukaryota; kingdom Metazoa; phylum Arthropoda; class Insecta; order Diptera; family Tephritidae; genus Rhagoletis; species Rhagoletis cerasi. The sequence goes on along the minus strand of JAPVRG010201994.1, from coordinate 4,349 downwards.
TTTTCCTTTTTGCTGGTAGTGGCTACTGAATCCAATTTATTATATGAAAACTTTCTCTTTCCCCAACAACGTTGTAAAATTTGTAATAAGTACTTTAGAAAAATATACCAGACGTCCAGTGCTCACTTTTCGTTCGAATCAAGTCTTTAGACTAGCGGCCAAGAATATTTTTCAATCCAGTCACGCAACAGTTCATTTTAAGAAATGTCCTCCTTTGCTTTAATATAAACATGGTTTAGTTATTTTTTTTATGCAACGCACACACATGCATACACACGCTAAGACCGTCCGCCATCCGAATCACAAATAATTGCATTCTGCATTTTAATGAGCTGCCACAAAACGATTTTCGGCACGAACTTCAAGCATTTGTTCGCTGTCGTAGGCACTTATCCCAGGCACTGTCGCCAAGGACGATTGTTGGCGGGAGATGCGGTGGACGCAACCAAAAGGGGCAGTGCAGTCAAATTAGGTTAAACGAAAGAATTCTACATATGCGTATACATATACATGCATGCACCCAGCAGTACTTAGCAGAAAAAGCCCTTTCCTACTGAACATTCAGTGGAGAGGTAGTTGCTAATCTGAATATTCGCATGTATTTTTTTTACAAGAGCGACGTTAAAAAAACTACGAGTAATTAATCCAGAAGGGGCAGTTTTGATGGAAAAAAACCGCTTTAGTGCACAGTGAGCACTGTGATGGCAAAAATGTGTCAAAGGCCTCTAAAAACTCCACAGCACGTTCTGTAATGATTGCAAAATTCCTGTAAGCTTCAATGCACTATAAATTGCACTGGGTTTTGGGGAATTTTTTAGGAAATTGATTTCTGCACTGAATTTTTCACTACTTTTCGCATTGCACATTTACTGTTCGCCACTTACTTCAAATACTGCTGGGTATATATGTACATACATATGTATGTATGCAAATGTGTGTTTTTGTAAGCGTGTGTGTGCAAGTAAGATATGGCTTTGTTGCATTTTCTGCATTTACATTTTTACTTAGAATGCAGTTTGTGTTTACAGTTTGCAACAAATTAGCAATTAATTTTATTCAAATTACTTTGTGAACTCATTCTGGTACTTGTACTTGCCACTTGTAGGCTATAAAATGATTTCGCTTTTATTTTGTATGTATGAGTGTGATTGCGATAGGCTTACAATGCACTCAACTGGAACATTTGAACTCTAATCAAGCCGTGTGTACTCGCTTGCATAATAAATATTTATGTATGTTAACCAAATTTAATAAAATATTAGTTAGAATTTAGATTTCCACCAACCGCATCTTAAATTTTCGTAATTTTTGCGTGCAGCTTAAGGAATCTCCCAATGTGAAATAAGTAGTTCCTCGATAGTATTTGTAATGGAAGGAAAAGAGTCATATACAAGGAATGAGCGGGAAATTTATAAGTATAGTCATGAAATTAAGATGCTATCCAATACTAAAATTCCTAAAAAAATATACTACCAACCATCACCGCTAGATAAGACACACAACACTGTAAAAATCTCAAATTTTGAAATGACAAAAAAACGTCAACTCAATTTTTAAGTCGTAAATTACCGATCTGTATACCGTTTTTCTAGATCAAGCCATTTTCCCAAGATATTTCTACTTTAAATTTGCATTATGAATGAAAAAATTTAAACTTTAACAGGGAAAAAATTAAATTATTTTTTTCATTTTTTTTTATTTGTATTAAAGCCTGTTTCTTTCGGTCAAGCTATAAACGAAGAAAATCGATAGATAAATAAAAAAGTTATGAGTGGTCAAATGAAAATGCGCAATGTTTTTATAGTTTTCATGAACATGGAATGGTTTATAACTTTGGCCCGATGTTTGTAAGTACCAGAAGAAGAGGAGATAGACCCATAAGAAGTTATACCAAAATTTTCAAGACGACGAGCTGAGCCGATTTAGCCATGTCCGTTTTTCCGCCTGTCCGCGTGTCCGTCTGTCTGTTTGTCTGTGTGAACTAATCCTTCAGTTTTCGAGATATCTGACTGAAATTTTGTACACGGGTGTTTTTTTTATACGACATTAATCATTTGTCGAAACCGACCTAATCGGACCAGCAAAACATATAGCTCCCACACAACTGATTGTTCAGATATATGATTTTGCTTAATAACTTTCTATAACTGAGTTGAGGGGAAACTCAACCGCAGTACATTGTTCGGCGGGTACAACGGAATTTTAAATAATTATTAAATTCACTTATCCGAGAACATTCAACCGAGCCACAAGCTACCACGCCACACTGAAGTAAGACCGCCATATAAATTTATAACTTTTATACAACCATATAAAACATCAAATAAAGATCAAGGACATTTTATTTATCATTTATATTTCAAAACCTTGTCTTTTTATTTACATACTAATTTATGTGCGAGCACTCCATTCCATGCGACGTTCCTCGCAAGTAAACAAATACTATACGGCAAAATCAACTTTTTTCTCGGTATTGGACTAAACCAATTTTTTAGGAGATTGAGTCATAAGTAAAAAAGTAATTTCTCCGTTTTTTCGAAGTTAGCCTCCGAGATCAAAATAAAGGCCCTCGAAGTTCGAAATTGGCTTATGGTAAAAAATTATTCTTACTTATTGTAGGTAAATAACAAAAAAAGTAAAAATATGGGTTTGCCCGCCTTTTCCTCTTATTTAAATAGTTTATAACTTTTTTGTGTAAACTTGTATTGCAGGTGTTATAAGGAGTTGAAGGTCAGATCTTCGAAAAATTAAAAACCTTATGTTTCAAAAACTTTCGAACCGATATAAAAAAGCAATTAATATCGTTGTAAAGGCGATTGCACGCCCTTTCTTCTGATTTGGTAATGAAGCATCACATACAATATACAAAGTTTCATTATTTGAAAAAAATTTTAAATACTGGTCGTTCCCAAATGAAATTCTGACTGAGTTAAACTTGAACTTTCTTTATACCGATTTGGATTTCCTATACTTGCTTTGCTGTTTCCGCGTGGCTAGAGGTTCGATTTTGGGTCCGAGCAACACCCAAAATTTTATTTTCTAATGGTATTTGTGCCGAAAAGCTTGCCCAAAAAAAATGTTTGTTGTTTTTATTACGCATTTCGGTACAATACCCATCCAGTATGATCCACTAAGTATGACCCACCAAATTTTGTAATTTTACCTCAGCATAGGTTTAATGAACAATACGTGGCAGATAACAATCTTGTTTAGCTATTTGCACATATTAATGATACACATCTTTGTTAGCCTGCTGCATAACTTCGTACGCCCTCTTTGATTAGTTGGCGTCCACAAATATTGCCAAAGCTTCTTCGGGGGAGTGTTTCTAAACAGTGATACGTTGATTACTTGCAGCAACTGTTTGGCGTCTCTATTACCTGCAGCCTGGTTACCCATTTGCGCAGCATATGTCAGTTCATCAACAGCTACATTCTTCCTAAGCTCCGACGTTTTTCGACGTTTTGTTTCTTATGATTTGTAAAAGGTTTCGTTGGATTTGAAAAAAGGATCATTTGATTTGAAAAAAAGTTTCCTTTAACTTGAAAAAGGTTTCGTTTGACCAGAAAATGGTATATATGTATATGGGCAAAATGCAACGGCTTTTACACTAGGGGACGGAAACTGGAAATATTATTAGATTTTAATTCATTTAATTCTATTGTATTAGTTTTTGTGGCTGGTTGGCGTGGCATTGAGCTGAATTTGGCTTTCTTTTAGGTTTGAGTTCCTCTGGTCAAAACCAACATTATAACCGCTTTTCATTAAAACCATATAGCATATGGGCATTTTGACCAGAAGGTCCACCACAGACAAAATGCTAAAAGTTATATCTTCCCCATTGCGACAGAGTTGCCAGTTAGGGAAAATATCAAAAATAACAAAAAATAATGAGTCGGGGAAACGAGTTGAAATACAATGTGTGAATAAAAAAACTTATTTTTAAAACTTAGGCCATCTGCACATTTGTCGTCTAATCATAGTTGCGTTATCGTCTCGCCCTCAAATTTTGAGCCGAGCACATGCATTTCAATGGAGGTCTGCACACTTGTCGTCATCGGCTTGATATCGGCAAATCATAGAAGATGCAGAAACGGATGAGTACGACATTGGCGTCTTCTAATCGTTGTGCACGCATTGTTTGTTTACATTTTATGGAAGAAAATTAGTGAAAAGCGAACAAATGCATTAAATTTATATAAAAATGAGTGTTTCATACATAAAATCAGTGGAAATTATTAAAAAGTGCATGATTGCATTAAAATTAAATAAAAGTGAGTGTTTTAAATATCAAATATGACGAGATTTTAAAGATTCTCCCCGTGCGTGCACAAAACACGTTTCAGAAA
>JAPVRG010201978.1:0-16351 GCA_029783565.1 Rhagoletis cerasi | reverse complement strand
GGAAGGTTTCAAGACCGGGGCGAACTCCTGTAAGAACAACCATGGCGACCTAGTGACCGATGTCCAGAACGTACTTAAATTATGGAGGGAACACTTTTCCACCCTATTGAATGGTAGCAGCGGTGAAAATAGTGGAGAAGACGAACCCGAGACCCCAGTCGATGATGATGGAGTCGATGTCCCACCGCCTGACTATGACGAGGTACGAATAGCGATTACGCGGCTGAAAAACAACAAAGCTGCTGGTGCTGACGGCCTGCCAGCTGAGCTATTCAAGTACGGCGGCGAAGAGCTGATAAGGTACATGCATCAACTCTTATGCAGAATATGGTCAGATGAACGCATGCCCGACGACTGGAATTTAAGTGTGCTCTGCCCAATCCACAAGAAAGGCGAACCCGCCATACGCGCCAACTACCGCGGTATCAGCCTTCTAAGCATATGTTATAAGGTCCTATCCAGCGTATTGTTTGAAAAACTGAAGCCCACCGTGAACGCACTGATTGGGCCTTATCAGTGTGGCTTTAGACCTGGTAAATCCACCATAGACCAGGTATTCACTATACGTCAAATCTTGGAGAAGACCCGAGAGAAGAGGATCGACACTCACCATCTATTTGTCGACTTCAAAGCCGCTTTCGACAGCACGAAAAGGAGTTGCCTATACGCCGCGTTGTCTGAATTTGGTATCCCCGCGAAACTAATACGGCTGTGTAAAATGACGTTGAGCAATACCACCAGCTCCGTCAGGATTGGGAAGGACCTCTCCGAGCCGTTTGATACCAAACGAGGTTTCAGACAGGGCGATTCCCTGTCGTGTGATTTCTTTAATCTGATGCTGGAAAGGATAATAAGAGCTGCAGAACTTAACCGCTCCGGAACAATTTACTATAAGAGCGTGGAATTGTTGGCGTATGCTGATGATATCGACATCATCGGTATCAAAAAATGCGAGATATGTTCTGCCTTTTCCAAGTTGGATAAGGAAGCAAAGCGAATGGGTCTGGTGGTAAACGAGGACAAGACGAAGTATCTCCTGTGATCAAACAATCAGCGAGCGCATTCGCGGCTTGGCAACCACGTCACTGTTGACAGTTATAATTTCGAAACAGTAGAGAACTTCGTTTATTTGGGAACCAGCAATAACACCGATAATAATGTCAGCCTTGAAATCCAACGGAGAATCACTCTTGCCAACAAGTGCTACTTTGGACTGAGTAGGCAATTCAGAAGTAAAGTCCTCTCTCGTCGACCGAAAACCATGCTCTATAAGTCACTCATCATGCCCTTCTACGGAAGATTTACGGGCCTTTACGAGTTGGCAACAGCGAGTATCGCAGGCGATGGAACGATGAGCTGTACGAGCTTTACAACGACATGGACATTGTGCAGCGAATTAAAGTACAGCAGCTCCGCTGGCTTGGTCATGTCGTTCGAATGGATACAGACGCTCCAGCACTGAAAGTATTCGACTCGAAAACCGCTGGTGGTAGCAGGGGAAGAGGGGGGCCTCCCTTGCGTTGGAAAGACCAGGTGGAGAAGGACTTGGCTTCACTTGGCATTTCCAATTGGCGTCAGTTGGCACAGAAGCGAAACAACTGGCGTGCTTTGTTGGACTCGGCCAAAATCGCTTAAGCGGTTTCAGCGCCAAACAAGAAGAAGAAGAAGTATCGCCAATTTAGCGATGTTAAGAATTTTTATATATCGATGGCAAACATCGAACTTCAGACCGATATTATCGATGTTTCAAAAACATCGATCCATCGTTTGCATCCCTAGCTTAAGCTCATTGGCACAACTAAAAATAATACTCTTTAGTTGATACTGCGCAAGCGACGCGAAAAACAAAAACATAGACACAACGGTACTTTTCCAGTTAAAGAAGATAGTGATGCCAAAGAAATTACTGGGGCAGTTAGAGATGTGTTCTGTGAATTGGTTTATGGAAAAAAATCGATTTAGAAAATCTCTTAGTTGTGCCGCTTTTATATTTAGTGTGCGATATGTCGGGGCGTGTTACCTGCGCCGCAAACAAAAGACTACCAACTGTTTGCATATATGGAACATTTGCCATTTCTTCGCGTTCTGCTCTGGTCTTCGGAGACATATCCGACGATATTTGCTGGTTGATATCTACTGGTGTAGCTATGGAATTGCATTGGTGCATGCCAAAGCGAGCAAGTATGTTGCGAATATATTGAGACTGATCTATCTTAATAGATCCCGCCGCCACGTTGCGTGTAATCCGAACACCTAATATCGAAGATGCCTCCCCCATGTCTTTTATCTTAAACAATTTAACTGGCTCTTGTATCTGAGTCAGAGAATTTGCAAAAATTAGCACATCATCGACGTAAATCGCTACATAAAGAAGTGCCTTCATTAGTTATCTGATAATAAATGCCCTGGTCCACATTACTTCGCTGAAGACCGAGCCTTAGTAATTCTTCGTTCCATACCTTACATGACTGTTTAAGTCCGTAGAGTGATTTTACTAACTTGCACACTTTGCCGCTGTTATCATTAAAACCCTCTGGCTGCGTCACGTATATCTCTTCTTTAAGGTTGCTGTTTAGAAAAGCAGTTACCGCATCCATCTGATGAATTAATAGGTCATGTTTCGCAGCCAATGCTAGTAGATATCTAATAGAGGTATACCTGGCGAGAGGAGCAAATATCTCATCGTAGTCGATGCCCTTAACTTGTGAAACCAATTTCACCACAAGTATTGCTTTGTGCCGAATTGGCCTACCATTATTGTCAGTTTTTAATTTGAACACCCACTTCGTTTCGATTGCCTTCTTACCACTAGGTAAATCGGTGAGATGCCAGGTATTGTTTGTTATAGTGGAGTCCATCTCTTCTTGCATAGCTGCCTTCCACTGACGCGAATCTGCTCCAGTCGAAGTCTCTTTAACTGTACCAGGTTCGCTTGCTGTTGAATTTTCGGTTACACAAAAGTTGTAATCTGAATCTTGCTTGCTCGCAATTCGCTTCGACCTTCGAGGAACTAGCTGGTTTATTTGCTCATCTTGGGAGTCAATACTCTCGTAAACAGTAGAACTCTCTTCTGGAAATTCAACACCCTTTTCTTCTACCTCAGCACTTTCATCTGGCAATTCAACTTTCATTTCTTCCCCAGAATTTACAGATTCTGATAGCTTAATGTTTTTACTTTCAAAATCTACAGTGCTACATTTTGTATATTGTTCAGCATCATTATATATTGCATTGTCATTTGTGAGTTCATGAAGTTCACTAATGCCGGTATTGAATAATTCCAATGTATTTAAATCTTTCCTGTTGTGTCTCGGTTCATTAAAATCTTCAAGAAACACGCTAATTATTATTTTCTTAGCTTTTAAATCATATAGCCGGTAACCTTTACTTTCACTGCTGTATCCTAACAGTATCCATTCAACCGATTTATCACTTAACTTCGTTCGTTTTTCATTAGGAACGCGGACCATAGCTTTACACCCAAAAACACGAATGTGGTTTAAACTCGGTTTTTTATTGCTCCATACTTCTTCTGGGCATTTTTTATTACCCCTGCATGGCAGCAAGTTCATTAAATAAACCGCAGCCACGGCTGCTTCAGCCCAAAGGTTTTGTTTTAAACCATATTCTAATAACAAGCATCGCACTCAGTCCATTATAGACCGATTCATACGTTCCTTAACCCCGTTTTGTTGCGGTGTGTATGGGCAGGTTTTTTGATGAAGTGTACCGTACCTTTATAGAAAACTCTTAAATTCATCATTTATAAACTCCGTTCCATTATCCGTTCTTAACGTTTTGACCTCGCGTTCGCATTGAGTTTCCACAAGATTTTTAAATGTAACAAACTCGTGAAAAACTTCTGATTTCTTTTTGATCGGCACAGCAAATGTTTTACGCGAGTAGTCGTCAATAAACACTAGCAAAGATTTTGCTCCACCAATCCCATGACATCGGCATGGATAATATCGAGAAGGTTCTGTGAAGGAGTGCCTATATTGGAAAATGGAATACGGGCTTGCTTGCCCTCTACACAAACAACGCATGCCAAATCGATGCTTAGAAATTTCACGCCGTTTGTACATCTTTGAATCGCTTCCATGTTTGTCTTGCAAAAATGACCTAAGCGACAGTGCCATAGATTAAAGGAATCACTTGCAGTCATAGCAAATTCATTGCACTGCTTTTTATCAGTGTTGAGTCTAAACAAGTCATTAATTACACTTGCCGTAGCAATAAGAGCATTTTTTCATTAAAGATTTCGCATGTTTCGTTTTTAAACACCACTTTGTTACCATTTTTTGTAATTTGTCGCACTGACAATAAGTTGGCACATAAATCCGGCACTTCTTCTACGTCTTTCACTGTAGCTTCTACACCCGTGCTTAACATAATTTTTACATCGCCTGAACATTTAACAGGTATTTTATTGTTATTCGCTACCGTCACGCTTTTATTTTTAAAATTTCGCTTATTAAATAGTACTTCACCCTCGTTAATCATATGCGCACTCACACCTGAATCTACGAACCAGTCAGCTGATTTTTCACCACTTGTTAAGAGGGAGGAAAAGAGAATTGCTTTTGTGTTCTTGTTCTTAGAAGGGTTGTATTTTTAGTTTTATTTGGGCAATTTCTACTATAGTGTCCGAATTCTTTGCCGGAATAGCACTGTATTTTTAACTTGTCTTTTTTGTGGTTTTTACAACTAAACGCGCTTTCACTACTCCTTTTATCAAATTTTGCATCTTGTAGTAGCAAATTTTTAACTGAGTCTACTGTCAACTTCGAGTTTGTATTTTCAACCACTATAACTAGGGAGCGGAATTCCCCAGGAAGCCCTGCCAACATTAGTGAAGCTACTAATTCGTCATCTATATTGAGTCCTGCACTTTGTACTTTTAAGGACGTCATAACTACATTGTTTATATAGTCTTGCATGTTATCACTGTCCTCGAGCTTCAATTGTACTAACTGCTTGAGCAGTTCGACTTATCGCGTGAGTCCATTATCTTGATATGCCGCGACGATTGCATTCCAAGCTTCTTTCGCACGTCCAGCTTTCGCAATGTGAGCAAAGTTATTGGGTTTCACCATTAGGGTGATTTCAGCCATCGCACGTTCATCCGAGTCCAATTCTTTCTGTTCACACTTCTCCAATAGTCCCTGTTCTACTATCTTCCAGGAGTTTCGCAACACGAGGTAGGACTTAGCATGCCTCTTCCATGTGTCGAAATTCTCGCGACCACGTAGGTTTTCAAATGGGAACGTTACTCCACCATTGCTTGCCATTTTATCGACGTTTTGTAAATTAATCACTTTATATATTGACACGATTACTTGTTTATAGGATTCTATGCGTACATCTTTAGATTAATTTTTATTTCTTTTACGCGACAAAGGCCCATAACCTATTGTAATAATATTAGATATTATAAGCGCGCGGGAAGAAAAACACGTCACGTCGTTAAGGAATCGCACCGGAAGAGAGATAATTTTATTCAGATAATTCAAGTTATTAAATTAGTTCACAATAGTATGTTCACAATGGGTATTCAATCACAATATGAAAAAATGACCCCTAGGTTCTGGCAACAAATTCTTTTTTTTTTTTAATTACCTTGCAAGAATTCTTTAGACTCTGGGGTGCACGGCAAACGTTTTTTCTGGTACGGTCTAATGTCCACACATTCATTGTGTACACCTACATTCGGCAATAACAACTTTTTTATAAACATTTTTATTGGAATAATCAAAATACTTCCTTAGCAAAAGTTTAATGATTTTTGGCGAGCTTTTATTTACTGACATTAGGGTGGTAGGAACTGAGTCTGGTGGGTAAGTACTAGAACGGGGTACGTGAGATCAATTAACTTTGGAACAAAAAAATTTCTCCTCGAGACAAAAACATCGATATATCACACATTTAGATCCTACTAAAAATACCGAAGAAATGACGAAAATTAAAAAGGCGACCCGACCCTTAGGTTCGGCCAAAAAAAATTTATTTTTCGAAATTGCTGTGTAAAAGTACTTTATACTCAGGGGTGTCCGGCGAGCTTTTTTATTTTCCTTGTTTGGTGATACGGTCTTTTGTACATATATTACAAACGGTTTGTTTACATTTGATAATAGACTCTAAAACATCACAATAAATCATATAAGCGGGTGCTGATATCGTAATTTTTTGTGTATATTTAATTAGGGGGGCTTTGTTACAGTTTTTCAAGGATTATGAGCGGGACATTCTTATAACCGAGAAATACTGTATATATGTATAGTGCTTATCATAGCCATGCGACACCCACATATTGGCAAGTTTTGTCTATTTGTTTTATTTTAATTTAGTTTTAATTACTTATTTATAAAAATATAGTTTAATATTTAACAAAAACTATAAATCCAAGTTTCAAACTTTGTGCAATATTAAAAAAAAATCATCAAACTTTCGTAAAAATTTCGATGTTTATAATCAGATTTCTTAGAAAGATTTTGAGTATGCAGTCTTGTAGCTTCTTCCAAACGAATATGAGCAAAACCTTCAAAAAAAATGCCAAACGGTAAGTCCTAGCTACTTCAAACTTGCAGTTTTTTTTTACTAAAATTGAATGATCTACAAAACTGCAAATTCAGAATCTTTCTGATAAATCTAATTAAAAACATCGATCGGTTTATTGATTTTTTTAAATATTGCACTAAGTTTGAGACTTGGACTTATAAGGGTTTTGTTACAGAATAAAGTATATTTTTATAAAAAAAAAATAATTAAAATTAAACAGCAATGAAATAAGTAATCAAAACTTGTCAGTATGTGGGTGTCGTATAGTCATGATAAGCACTGTACTGTATATACATAGATATGTATATACATATGTATGTATGTATACTGTACAATATGTACTTTTAATACTAGTGCCGCATTGGAAGTTTTGGTAGGCATTACTACACATATATATGTACATATATTCAAATACATAGAAACAAGTAAATACTTAAACAAATACAATTGATTGCAGACGTCTATGATATCATTTACTACAAGATAATTAATCGCTGTTTGGTGACATTTTATTATTAATAAGTTTTTGTAATTCGACACCAAATATCAGGGAGTATGAAGAAACGGTTGCAAAAACATGATAGCGCCTAGTTAATTTTAGTTTGGTTTAAAATTCTTACGAAGTAGTCTTACTCATTCCTTCCGTTTGATAACTAAGCAGTCGTTTTTGCAATAACTACAGCTGAACTTAAAAAAATTCAAATCATCTTAATAACAACGTAATAAAACTGAAAATCACTTTTTGCTTATGAAATGAAGTTTTTCTTTGTTGCTCTGCAGAGCTGTGTAATGTACTTTAGTTTAGTTCTAGCGAAAACCATTGAAGGTAAATTCGACGAACTTATAACGAACAAAAGAACATATAAAACTAATGTAAAACTATCCACAGCAACCATTATGAATCCTTCGAATATGGGAGAAGAAAATTTAAAAATGTGTACTTACTACAACATATCTGACTCCAAAACCAAATGTCCGACTCTCCAGAATGCAGAGTCGCTAACCCAGACACAACTATTTTTTCGGCTTACCTCACCCTGTCGCTATGATCGTTTTGAAAGGCCGTGCCAAGTATTTGAAAACAAATGCTCGACCGATCAGCCATTGCATGTTTATGTGCGGCTTTATGTAAATGGCATAGATATAACGGACTCCAGTGATTTACAGTTGAGATTATTTGGATTTCTTCAACTTCGTTATACAGATTTAAGATTAGCATTTGAAGTCTATGCTCCAAATCGTATGCAGCCAATATTTGGTGATACTCAATTGAGTGAACGCATTTGGGTTCCACATTTATTATTAGCAAATGAGCAAACCTCCGTCTTCCTCGGAACTAGTGAGAGGGATATTTATACAATTATTAGGCCCGACGGTATGCTAAGCATATCAACCCGGATACAAACATCATTGTACTGTTGGATTGCTTTAAATAAATTTCCCTTCGACGACCAACAATGTAATGCGTTAATAGAAAGCTGGATTTACAATTCCTCCGAGATAATATTGCACTGGGAAGATGAAGCTGGTATTGTTTTTGATCCAAATATACACTTAACTGATTATGCCTTACAAGATAGTTGGAGTAATGAAACTGTAGTTCAAAATAAAAAGAACGAGTCGCATTACTCCTTCATCGGAGGCAATTATAGCTCAATAAGTTTCACAATTTACTTAACTCGGGACTCGCGATTTTACATTATGGCTTATTTTCTACCTTCAATGATGCTTGTCGGAATTTCTTGGGTTTCATTTTGGCTGCAAGCAGACCAGACACCAGCACGAACCACCTTAGGTACAAGCACCATGTTGTCGTTGTTTACATTAACTTCATACTATGACAAACAGATCGAAAGTATAAGTTACCCGCAATTTTTCGACGCTTGGTTTTTTGGATGCACGTTCTTTATATTTGGTAGCCTGATTGAATTCGCTTTTGTGAATACAATATGGCGGCGGAATCGGGGCTTGAAATTGAAGAAAGTAAACAGTAAATATATTTTCAAATCAACTTTAACCCCAAAAGTAATTCCTCGAAAGAACATATACGACTGCGAGACAGATGGTAACACCAATTGTTCCAGTGAAAATAACCGCGAGCTACCAACACGAGGCGATGCCAAAATGAATGGGGTTAATGCGAATGAGACATTTGATGAAAAATGGTTAACAATGACACCCCATGAGGTCTCACTTTGGATCGATCGCAAAGCAAGATTTGTGTTCCCTTTATCATTTATCATATTCAATGCAATTTATTGGACGCTGATTTTCTCTTTGTGATTGAGCACAGTAAAACTTATCACGAAAAAGATTAATTCGTACACATCCTATATTAATTCAAAATTTGTTATCTTTGGTATTACGCACTGACAATTTTCTCAGACCGTAATTAACTTTCCAGCAAAAGTAAGCAGAAGTAATATTTTATTGTAATTCGCGGAAAAAATCTTAAGTAAAGTTTTTGAGTTTTCTGATGAACGGGGAATTTTGATTTTCTACGCGGTTTTGAGCATTTACTACCAGTATTTCAGAAGCGTAAGGTAATTTAACCGATTTAAAAATACAAATGTACATACATACATGTACAACCAAAAGCGAAAAATAAAAATCCACCTAGGCCAAAATGATAATGCCGATAGATAACTACATACATATTTCGCTTTTCATGTACTAAAATTGTATGCTAATCGGTGCATTATACAGCAAGATATTAAGGATTTGCTAGATACTTTTCCTAATATAAAATTTTTTGCAGTAAACAATAATAATAATAGATAGGCGCCTACACAATATGTCAATGTTTGGCCGAGCTTCTCCTCCGATTTGTGGCGTACGCCTTGATATTGTCACACAAAGGGGAGGGACCTACAGTTTTACGCCGATTCCGAACGACAGTGATACGTCTAGTATAAGCTAGCTGGACAAAAACATTTCTTTTTTTAAGATTTTCCAATGAATAATGGGTCACAATACTCATTTATTGAGATCGTTGCATGCTCTTCTACTTGCAATTTCAATATGTTGAGTAATTGATAAGAATACATGGGGAAATCGAAATTTAGAAATAATTTATATGCATAATTACTCTTGAAATTAAACCTAAAAAATTGTTAGAGAAAGTCTGCACTAAATTTTTGTGATGTAATAGAAAGTTAGAGTTTGTTTGTGGCTTTACGATGCATTTAATTAGTAATTAAGCTGTTTTTAGCACTATTTATGTCTAATTATTTAAAAGAAAAACATTTTTTTTTAATTTTAACATCAAAGTCAAAAAAATTAGATGTCACCTCATGTCACCCCCGTAAGTTTTATATATTTTATGTCCATAAGTGTCTACTAACAGACAAAGTAATAAACCATTGCAAATTGTTTGCATAACTATTTATAACAACATAAGAAATGGGGCATTTCGAAGCTGATTAAAGGTAAGGTGGTAAGGACCCCACCAAATAAATATGCTATTTTATTACTTATCTAGTGGTAACTTTATACATTCTCGAAAAATTAATTTTTGAATAAGTCCATTTGATAAGGATTACAGTCAATAATTACCAAAAAACTTATCAGCTTACCAAATTGCTTACGAATTTGATAAGTTGTTCTGCTAAGCATTGCACCATAAATAACTTCGCATTGTCGTAAATTTTCACACTTTTAGGTTAGGATATCTCAAAATCCTGACGTGATAGAGCAATTTTGCGGCCAGATTTCGATCCAGCCCATCGACAGCCTTCGAAAACGTATAGTCATTACAACGGATAACCACTCAAGCAACAAAGCGAACTTATTTATGGTGCAATGCTTAGCAGAGTAACTCATCAAAATCGTAAGTATTTAATTGTATGAATACAAAGGATAACAAGTAAAGAAGTCTAAGTTCGGGCGAACATCGTTTTTTCACTATTATGACACCTGCCGTTACGTGGCAAACAGGGATGTTTTTTTTCCTTTTTCAAACATTATCGATAATATGCTCAGTTAGACTTAAAGAAATAATTTAACTGTATTTGGTAGAAATTGATAAAGCGGTTACCGAGATAAACTTAAGCAGCCGTAAGTGGGTGGTGTAACGCCCATTTCCCAACAGTCCACAAAAATCTTATTTCTTGTTAAGGGATTGTTGTGAGTACCAACTTTGAGTAAATTACAATTTTTAAATTTCGAAGTTTTCATATTTCTGAAAAATACCGTTATATGAAAAGTGAGCGTAATTTTAGCCCGATTTCAAGCATTTTCAACATCTTGCTTTTTGTGTCAAGTATATTAATTATACCGAGTTTGGTAGAAATTGATAAAACGGTTACCGAGATACACATATGTAATCATAAGTGGGCGATGTCACACCCATTTCCTAAAAATTTGTTATAATCCTATTTATTGCAATCATAAATTTTTGAGTAAATTAGCTTCAGTAGTTACTGATTTCGTATTTCGCTGCAGTTTTTGCAAACTACCGTTATATGTGACGTAGGCGTGGTTATTGTCCGATTTCGCCCATTTTCAATACCATCTGTCCTTATCCCAATAGAAGTACGCGTACCAAGTTTCGTTGAGATATCTCAGTTTTTACTCGAGTTATCGTGTGCACAGACGTACGGACGGACGCACAGACAAAAATGGCTTAATCAATTTATATTTTCATTCCGAGCATTTTGGTTTATATACGTCTATAAGGGGATTCATCTAAACGTATAAATGCCTTATAAACTTGGTAAACTTATAAATTTATCCAGTTTGTAAATGAACTGTCAAATTTTGTATGAAAAACCGTTTACACAAACTTGATAAGTTTACGCTGCAATTTCAGCGAATAAATGCGATAAACCGAATCATACACATGCAGCAACACATAGTATGCATTTAGGCGCTTGATGTTAGCAATCGCTACAAAACACAAACAATGGAAGAGGTAAGATTAAAATATATCTGTATAATTTTTGCAAATGAATACAGTTTACACAACTATTTCCCCAGGGGCGTTCATATAACTGTACGTGTAAACATATAAAAATACACGATTGATAAATTTGTATGCTTAGATGAATCCCCTTTATATCTATCTTGATTCCTTTAGGCTGTTACAAACAACCGTTATGTGAACGAAGTTATAATATCCTTGTGCACAAGTGCGCTCGGGTATAATAAATTGTTAAAGCTGTTTTAGAAAAATTTGAATGATCTTAAAATTTTGTAGGTTAGATTATATAGATACATATGTATTTAATCTTTTTAAAACTTTTAGGTAACTCTATTGAAAAAATGTTTAAGTTAACACTCTCGAAAAAACCTTTTGTTTGATAACCATATTGTACAATACACTTTTTTAGTCTTCTGGGTTCACAGTTTGGCCGATATATCCGGAATGCGTCGAGATATAAAATTTTGGTACAGCTCAAAACACTTCTGACTTTTCCTTAAATATTGTTTAAATTCCACAGAAATCAGCAACTTAGATACCTATATATATACAGATCCGATTTTATATATAGACAAGTCCCGATTACACCTTTATTGCACAGTATGCATTTAACGTGATTAGATACAGTCTATGAATCATTTAATTAAAAAAATTAATTTTGTTCAGCTAGCTTGTTCTGAACGAATCACTGTGTGGCAATTGTATTTTTATGAGAAGCTCTTTCAAGGCAGAAACACACTCGGATTTTTGCCATTGCCTGCTAAAATGTCGTTCTTGAAAAATTGTCCAAATCGCTTGAAACTTGTATGCGTATCTTTTCTTGAGTCATAATAATATTTACGAAAATATTCTAAATTTTTCATAGTAATTTAATAAAGAGGACTGTATTCAGTCCCACGAGGTCCAGTGGATTTCAGGTCATCTTTATATACAGAGAATCGATCCTATGGCATCATTTGTTATTTCTGGAGTGTAACTCAGTAGTTTCAGGTTGATTGGGAACAGTGTTGCCACTTGCAAATATTTTTACTTACCAAAAAGCCTACCAAATCAGTTTCCAAACTACCAAAAAATTGTTCATCATTAACCCGGCGGAAGTGTGGTAACAAAATGTTACAAAGAGTATGTGGCAGGGTATGACATACCCGCTGTTGCTAGTTTGTTTATTTGGAAACTTCATTGTATAGTGCTAGTCACAATTCATAATAATTAATTAACTAAGTATCTTAACTAAGTAATAGAATTTCGTCGGTGTAGATGCAACACCACCCAATTCAATTTTCCCAACTTTTCAGGAAGCACGAAAAACCGATTTATTTCAATAGGGAACACCTTCTGCACATAACTATAGTTAATTCCTGCATCAAAACACTTGGCAAATCATATGTTGTCCCAGATTTTGAAAAATAACTTAAATTCTAAGAAATAACTGATCATCCAAATCATCCCATTTTTGACATAGTTCGAATTAGGTGGTGTTGCATCTACACCGACGATTTGTACATAAAAAAAAATAAGAAATAAAAAATTGAAATTATTGTGTTAAGAAACATAGATAAATATTGAATATAGAGAAATCGAAACTTTAAAGCATTGGTAATTTCGGATTGAATTTCTAAAGCCGTGTCACACGATTAGGCATTTGCCCAAAATCGTGTCAATCTTGTAACTGCTAAAACAAAAGTATCATTCCAAGTTATAGGCGGCAATTAAACCCGTACGAATCTGTGCAAATGCTCCAATCGTGAGAAGCGGCCTCGAAAGAAAAATCGAAAAAAGTACAACTAAAGTATAACGAACATACAGGACAACATACATATGTACAATTTTATATATTTATAATTATAATTTACTATTGTAAAAACTGTTTAACTCACTGTGTTTTAAACGCAGTGCATTGTTGATTGACGTTCCGTTGTTTGAATTCTAAGTTTAGGTAGGACAAGAAATAGTGACCTCGTAGATTGAAAGAATTGGAGTCTTCGATAAGGCTACAAGCGCTCTTACTTTTAGTAGATTTTCAGTGATGTTGAGCAACCTCTCAGCATATTCTGACACCTGGTCAAGTCTTTTTAGCCCAAACACATATCTAGCAATGTTGTCGTAAGCAATATTTAATTTTTTTTAACAGGCACAGTTACAATTAACCTGAATCTCACAACCGTAGGTGTTAAGTACCCTTTAGCCAAAAGTAGTCTAATGTATAAAAGGTGTGAAGTACTGTGTTAACCAGAGTATACGGAGCATACCATACACTTTTCCTACTGAGATAAAAATGTGGTCCTTCCATGTGAATATTTTGTTAAGGACTAACGTATTCAATTACTGAATTGTTCAAAATGATCTTATGTAGACCACTAGAGGAAATGGATTTTTCATGACTGATGATACATTTCGATTTTACAGGGTTAAGACATTAGCCCTTCGTTCATAGAAGTCCATTCGTCTATTAGAGTTAAGTCATAGTTCAAATCTTTGATACACATACTAATAATACGATCAGGAGGACGACACAAACATATATTTACTAGTCCGATCAAATTTTTTAACGGATTATTTTTAGAAATAAAAGTCTTCAATAACTTTAAAAATTGACATTGCATCTGATTTCCCAAGCTCTAACAATGCAAAAAAGCGGTCATGAGCTACGCTGGCGTTGTCGTCATTTCTTGCAACAAGCACCAAGCATTTCTTCACTGAAACGTCGGTTGTTTCATCAACTGTTAGCGAAAAATTAGTTTTCCTATAGCTCAGCGACTTTGTTCTTCCACATTTCAATTATTTAGCGATGTAATATGCAATTTTAATGCTCAGTTTGGTTGTATTCTCAAAAAATGTTTGCCTACCAAGAGCTTCATCTAACCAACCCAACTAGCAAAGGAAAATGAAACTACCAAATTTGGTCCAATGGGACCAAAAGGGCAACGCTGATTGGGAAGCCAGCACGGTCAGCAGATATCGATTATTCGGATATGCATTTGTGTAGGGTCTACGATACCCCATATGACAAAAGTTTTTATCAGCCGGGCTCCCATTTCCAATTATGTTTGCGTTTTGCGTTTTCGTAAAAATCGTACGCTATACTTTTTGGGTGCTCCTGAATTCGCAACTTTTTTTATCGATAAGTTCGATTCTTCACTTTGTTTCTGGTATTATTATTGTATCTGGTTGTTCTGCAAAAAAAATTTGAGGTGTGGTCCGTAAATATTTAATTAAAAAATAAATTAAACCTAATTTTTATTTCTAAGTACGGGAAATGTATCTTAAGAATTTCTTTTAATAAATAAAAGCTGTCCAAGCTTTTATAAATCGGTTAATTAAGCATGCGACGTCGTTTACTTTTCATTCCACTAAGTCTAAAGTTTCCGATTTGAAACCGCGAAAATTTTGCGATATGCGATTGTGAGAGCGCATAATTATGCGGTTTGAAAAGTAGAACGCCAAATTTTTGCGATTTCGGAAATGGGAGCCCGGCTGTATATGATGGATTGTTTGTAGCTTACATTGCCTGTGCATGTACTGCATACTAGAGGTCTGCAAAGTTCCCCACAAAACTGCACTTCACACATTCACTCGAAAAATAGGAACACATGCTTGTGGTACCCAAAAAAAAAACAGGAACAAATGAGCGCACCTGAACGATGGTACTTAACGGCGCTCTCTTCGCCAAATACGTGTTCCGCTATGGTCACATACTTAGGTATCAAGCAAACTGAACGTAGTATTTGTAAACTTCACATAGGAATGTGGAACTGCACGTGAAGTTTTATGTTCGCTTTATGGATTTGGGTTCTAATGCAATTTGTAGCTTCATGTATATTAGATACCTGTGAGTTGTTTATAGATTTTGTTAGTGTCGAGCGTAAGAAATTTGTATAAAGAACGGAAGTGGAAGTTTTTTGTTTTTAGTATTTTCTTGATATTTGTTACTATATTTTTTTTAGTTTTTATTTGATTGTTGTTGCACATGTTGTTGAGCGCATTTACAAAAAATTTGCGGGATGTTTTTTAGTTGTTTTTTCTTACACAAGAAGCCTTCATTTTACACTAATGATAGGATAATTCACTAAAATTATATATATGTATGTACATTTAAATTGACTTTTTCTATAGGTAGCAACCTTTTACAAAAATTTTATTGGAGTAAACTATGCACAAACACCCCTTACTTAATACCCATAATGGAATATTTTACTGAAATTACATATATACCTACATACAAATTTTTATTTAATTTTTAGGTAGTTGGCAACCCTATTGATAAATTTGACCGACTCAAAGCTTACAGAAATAGTCCCCATTTTGTACTCATCGTATAATGATTCACTGAAATTACATATATTGTGACAATTGCTGCGAACACACATATTAATTAACGCGAACTATCACCACTATCGGGCCGCTGTGGTGTAGTGGTAAGCAGTGCGCGCTTCCACCCCGCAGGCCTGGGTTCAAGCCCTGGTCAACGTCGCAAAAAAAGTTTAGAGAAAAGGTTTTTTCTTAACAGCGGTCACCCCTCGGCAGGCAATGGCAAACCTCCGAGGGTACTTCTGCCATGAAAAAGCTTCTCACAAAAATACAATCGCCGTTCGGAGTCGGCATAAAACTGTAGGTCCCTCCCCTTTGTGTGACAACATCACGGCGCACGCCAAAAATCGGAGGAGAAGCTCGGCCAAACACTAACATATGTGTAAGCGCCAATCTATTATTATTATTATTATTATTATTATTATTATTAAAGATGTAGAAGCCTCTACACCGAGAAACGTCAATGGAGGAATGTTGTGATACAAGTACGTGTGTGTGTTCGCTGTACTACTACAGATGATACTAGAGAAGGACGGGAATACTCGATAACGAGTACTTTCGATT
>JAPVRG010201932.1:11580-23426 GCA_029783565.1 Rhagoletis cerasi | reverse complement strand
GAATTGAAAACTTCCTACACAAATGGAAAATGGGTGCATTTGTTTTTTGACACGACATAGAGAAGGGCACGGCTTATATGCTTGAAACATAACTGGGTCGCGATTTACTTTTTCTATCGTTCCGTCATTATATTAGCGATATGCTGTCTTCGAGCTAAACTTCGAAACAATATCGGCATCCGAAGTTCTTCTTTTCTTGGATAAAGAAGTGAAAAGATGCCTTTTGGCGGGCAAAATAGAGATACGCAACAGGGTCCTTAAGGTTTTTTAATTATCACCTTCCCCTTGTAAACTACTTGGTTCTTAGCAAAAAGTGCATAGGCTTCTAATGCTCACCGCTTTAAGGCCATCGAGATCATTGAAAAAATGGCTCCCAAGAGCTTTTGATCTCCGTTTTAATAGAGCCGGGCAATGGCAGAGAAGATGTGGGATGGTTTCCTCTTCGTCTGCTTCTGCATTAGTGGTTCCAGGATGCGCCCTGTGATGTGAGATTTCCAGTCACTATGCGAATGTCCTGCCTCCTTGACCAGCGTGTTTTGGCAATGTGACAGGTCGGTTCCATTTGCCATCTTTCATTGGCAACTTCTATGTATTTTTCATTCAGTAGAAATTCGCAAGTTTGAGGACGGATGCCAAGAGTGTCAGGCAATGTCGTTCCATGACGCGCAAGTTCGTCAGCCTGGTAGTTTCCCTGGATGTCGCAATTACCAGGTACCCAGACAACGTGTGTGCTGAATGTCTCTGCCATATCGTTGAGAGATCGGCGGCATTGAGCAACTACTTTTGAAGTCAGCGACATATTTCCCAGAGATTGAATTGCCGCCTGGCTCTTAGTGAAAATGTAGATATCATGACTAGGACTCATATCACACCGTACCAATGATCTGGCCTTTGAGATAGCCATCAATGTCCAAGAAGACAGATGGAGCATGTTCTTTGTGATGTTAAGATTTTTCGATGTCAAAGATAAGGCTGTGTAGAGCTGTATCCACGCCCTCTCCTTTGTTGTATACATGTTAGGAAGTAGAGAGTTTCGGTCCAACTATTTCCTAAATTTGGGTATCCAATATGCGCTCTAATGACTTCAGTAGGAAGGACGAGAGGCTTATTGGTCTGAATTCATTAGGTTTTGTGTGAAAAGATTTACCCGATTTGGGGATAAAAACAACTTTTATCTGCGTCCATCTTTGTGGTATATAGGCGATGCTGATGGCCGCTCTATAAATTGCTTTCAGTTTTGGAATTATTATATCAATTGTTTTCTGAAGATCGATGGGTAGAATACCATCGCTCCCAGGTGACGTGTACGGGGAGAAGCTGCAAATAGCTTCTTTAATGCTCCCATCAGAAATAGTGATAATGATTTCCCCGTATGGGGCAGTGATCTGTGAATTGTTCGCTCCTCTGCTGTTGAAACAATCAGGAAAATGCGGGTTCATGAGAAGTTAAGGCGTTTCGGAGCTGTCACTCATCCATTCATCATTAACTTTGAGCAGGTAATCGGTTTGCCCCGAGTTGCTTTGTATCGTTTGACAGAAAGTTTCCCAAGAGGAGCGTATTGCAGACCTGACATTTAAATCTGCGTTGGAAGTCCTTGCATTCACTTCACATATTTTACGCTTTCGCTTGGTTAAATGTCATCGGTATACTTACGGATATTATTATTTAGGTCATTTCTGATTAATTTGGTTTGGACATGATGTTTTCGAGTTATTCGATTTTGAAGATTACTTTAAAAAAATATTTTTTTTTTGCTTGGACGTACCAGTTATGTTTTTTAATGTTAGTTCAAGTGTCCAATTTTTTTCTGTTTTTAGTTAAAAATTTTAAAAAGACTAGGTCAAAAAATCTAACAATTCAAACTGTTTCATTCACTATAATTCGTTCTCGACATGGCCGCCCCTATTCCTGATACAAATTCTCATTATTTTCATTAAATTGATTTTTTTGTTTAGTTTTTTTTTAGGTTTATCACATCACGAGAAAACTTTTTATTCCCATCACTAATTTACATCCAAACATGTTTCGTTATTTTAAGTTCCGTGAAAATAGTTTGCTTAATTTTTACGAGATTTACTTAATTTTCTGGACGATTTTGGCAAATGCAATTTTTTGGTCGCGGCAAAACTGTTAAAAACTCTATTTAAAACTTTTTTTTGGATCAGTTATTGGTTCATCAACAACCTCTTCACTGACTGCGTGTTCCGCAGCGTAGCGCTACGTTTATGTGAAAAGTACCAATTACAGGGTAACATTTTCATAAAAGCAAAAACTGAGTTACTGCGCTATTGAGTTACACTGTCACCTACAAACGAGCAAAAGTTTATACGCTGAATTTAGTTTTTCTTTCGATCATAAAAGTAGGCATTCGAATGAAGTAAGTGGTTAGGAGAAGCGAATACGTGCGGCGCTCCTTAACTTCCGCGCCCCGGGCGATCGCACGGGTCACGAAAGCCATCATTATTACCTATTATTGTATAAACTCAATCACTTTCGAGTTCTGATACCAAAACGACAGGATTGATACAGCACTTTTATACAGATGACTCCAAACTGGAATTGGCACGAAAAGGTACGATCACCCAAATCCTTCCAAGGGAGGACACGGTAGGTACACCAATAGCCACCTTCAGGCAGCACTTAAGAGATCACATAACTCAACTAACCAACGAATGCCAGAAAACGTTTCGTTCTTAGACACCACTAAGATTATTTATCTGGCCTTCACATACATACATAGTTATTAGGAAACGCACTTCGGCGCTCTTAAGTTTAAGCAGAAAAGAAATGTCCTTTCTTATAAGGAAATAGATGGACCGCTGCCCTTGGACTGCCATAATGGATACACCGTACCATTGCTGCAACACCTTTTACCATACCGTCCGCCACTAAGAAGAAGGAGATTACGCAAGCTTGAAAAAACATTTTTACAAAGCCATGCAGGGATCTCACATGTGGAAACAAGACAATTGGCAAAGTTCATGGTGTAAACAAATTGGTTTGTACCCGAGTGAGCTCATAAAATCGGAATGATTGCTAGATTTACTCCGGCACTACTCTTAGCCTATGCTGGGGTTCTGTCCTTCATTCATTTACAAAACTTTCCATATTACCTTTGCATTGACCAACGCAAAAATGCTATCAAGGCGCCCCGAGGCACTCCGGTATGTATGTATTATGCTATGCAGTTGAATATATTTTAGAAGTGAGTTTTCGCGTTTTTTTCCTCCTAACAAAGCCTAACGAGTTTTGTACACATAAATGCATATGTATATAAATAAGACTTTCCCACCATTTAATTTCTTTTGTTAAGAATTAGCATAGCTAAGTTAATAAACTGCTGTTAAATTCCATTGGAAATCGGTATTCCCCAAGTGCACTTGGCGATTCCTGGAACAATTGTTAAACCTGCAACAGTTTCTGTTACAACATAGCGTAAAGTCAACCACAAATTAATTTTCCAATTTCATTATAATCATTGGAAACATCGTCACAGCTGATCGTCATGCTCATCATGTGCGTTAGTGTCATTATGACCAAAAATAGTAAATAATACGGTTTCCGCAAACGTTTACACTCTTTCCATTCATAACAACACCCGGCGAGCAGACGAATATACATAGTTACATACATATATATGTAAGTACATGACAACGATGCTTAAATGGCAACAACCGCTGCATCGGCAATGTGCCGTCTTTTGCACGCTTCTGCAGCGGGTGCAATACCGAGTTCACGAAGACGCTCTTAACGTGCCACATGCTGCAAACTAATGCACCACAACAACGGCCTCTGTGGCCAAAGCTGGTGCTGGAAGTGCCAGGCTGTAAACCAAGTCTGCGGCAAGTTGTTTGCCTGGCTGCAAGTACAATGAAACTTACATATGTATGTACATATTTACATAAATACAAACGAGTACATGAACACGTACATATGTATCTATGCATGAATAAGTATTTATGTAATTTTGTACCTCGTATAGCACGTTATGCGCTCATTGGCTCCGTTGTTGCCGCCGTCGACCTTTTTGACATTTTCATTTATATTTTGTTTTTCCACTTTGCGACGCGTGCAATGACAGCATCGTCTCCATCGCCTCCATCGTATCTATCGGCTCTATTTGGATGTTTTGGCATTTTGATGGCTTTGCCAACATTTGCTCTTCCTATTCAATCCATTTCGTCGTCGGCTTTCGCCACGTTAATTCAATAGAAAATCGCGCTTCAATTGGGCTTGGCATTGTGTTCGAAATCGGTCGTCTCTTGTTTATAATGATTATTGTTTATTCATTCATACATATGCATATGTACATATGTATATATATATGTATACATATATATAAGCATGTATGTGAAATGTCTGTTTGTATGTACATATGTATATATTTTGCTTATGAAATAACTGCGGGCTTATGGCAATTTTCGATTTTGTATACCCACACATACCCAAACTTGCATTCCATATGTATTTATTTTTTTGTGTTGATTTTTTTGTAAGTCCACATGTACATAAGTAACGGTTAATCATCATACATAACTTCTTAGCCTTGTTAACGTGCCACGAGTTCGTGACTTATGTGATTTTTCAAAATTGTCCGCAAATTATACTTAAAGCACCAAAATGTTCAGCTGCTTACAAGCTAATTTGGCTATTCCAATGAGATTTTTAACGCAAGTGGAATTTGTTATAATTTGGAATTAGTCTTCTGAACGAAGTAGATGAGTGGTAGGTAAGATTTTCAGCTACCATCATTGGAACTACATACTTATATAACTAAAGAATTCATTGTCTCGGCGCATATTCATTTATTCGCACAGCGAATTTTACCCTTTTTTGCTGAACTATTTTTCAGAGAATAGGCGCCATGTTTTGGATAATTTAATGGCATGGGGCCTTTCTAGTTCATCTTCCAACTCTCTCAAAAAAAAAAGAGATCGCAAAACAAACCCCCCCATTTTTAATATATGTAATTTTAGAATTATCAAAAGATAAAAATAAAAATTTGAAAAAACTGAATATGAAGTTTTTTTTTTGCAAATAAAACAAAATAAACTATATTTTTATTGTTTTTTGTATGATCAATATAATGGGCAGTTCGTGTGTTTATAGTTACCTGTTCGATTTATCCAACGCTGGGCGCAACTCAGGATGGAAAAATTTATTGGAGTCTATATAAATCGTAGCTACCAATGTTGAAGGAGGCACAGGGTCAGCGGAAGAATACGATATAATATGGACAACATTGAAAATGGAAAGACAATTGGAAAGCGGACAACGTGATTTTCACTTTGATAGCCTCAATAAGATTTTTGCTCTGTGCCTATTTGTGTCAGAGAAGCATGCTTTGCATGATTACCACGTATGACTTAAAGGACCGCATCACGTCATGCGTGATCGAATGATTATCTACTCGGACCCCAACTAAAAACGAAATTTCGAATCGAGAACTATTAGATCACGGACGCCGTAATTCATGCCAAGGTTTGTTGAGGACGAAAACCAATTTTCCTGTATGTAAGTACTGTACAACCTGCAACCTTGGGTTAGAGATATGGTTTTGTCATTGGCCACAACTTGTTTTTGTTTACTTTTGCATATTTAGCAATGGAGCGGTAATTATTGTATCTGACTGCTATATCAACTACAACAACCCCAACTAATAGAAATGTACATTATGAGAATGGGTGAAGTGCATCTTCACGACACTCCCGCGCAAAAGTGTTACATCGCAATTCGATCCAAAAGTGGTAATGGTGTTCATGGACTTCTCTTTTAAATTCTGCTATTATTAACGCATGGAAATTTGACTGCCTCATTCATGGAAGACTTAGCAAGATTAGCAAAGGATTCCCCCCAACACATACATATTGTTAAAATTTAAAATACTTTTGCGAGTAGTAACAGAATTACATGACTGATCGACGTAACGTGACTGGATTAGTCAGCACAGCGTCCTATGCTTCATGTGCGATAAAATCCGCCTGACTGGACTTGCTTTCCTCTTCTTCTCCCTACTTTAATGACTTTTTTCTTCGTATAACTTTTTTCACAATACGACTTGCCACTCGACCTCATCGAGATGTGGATTGGTAAATAAGCCTAGTTCATATATGTGCAAGAGATGCAACGTTGCTCTTCACACACATTAGGGGGATTCACTGAGTCTTGGAAAATCCTTGCACTGTGCCCAGATTGCATAGTGCCCAGATTGCACGTAAAACCCGATTTTCCCATAGGAAAGCTATGCAATCCATGCAGTCCGTACACCGTGAAATTCTTTTGCAAGACTGCATGAATCCCTAAGTCTTTTGAATCCTACAACTTAAAGCCAGCTCTATGAATAATTTGCCTAAGCAAAACAAAGCTTTGACACATTTTTAATAAAAGGTGTCCTAAAAAAATATTCGGTTGACTATGAAGCAGCAACCAGATGCATAAATACGTAAAATAAATTTAAAATAACGCGGATAGACTCAGTGTTCAATTAAAAACTAAGAATCGCAAAATTTTTGTAACATAAACTCGAAATTGATTACGTCGCCTTTTGCTTTCACGAAAAGTGCGTACATAAAAATATATATTTGCCTTGAAGTCCTTTAGCTATTCCTATATCACTTATCTGATGGCAATCAAATTTCGATGAGTTGTTGCATAAACGCTCGTGTAGGTAGGTCAATTTTTTTGTATAAGTTATATTTATGATCCGTTTGGTTACATAAGTATTTAGGAAGAAAAATCTGCAAGGTCAATTCCCACCCAATAAATCAATACTTACGTTAATTGAGAGAAAGTCGTTTCGCTCTTACCAACAAGTGCTGCCTTGGACTTAGTGGGCAATCAAAGAGTAAAGTCCTTTCTTGAATAACGAAAATCACACATTATAAGTCTCTCGTCATATACGTCCCGAGGTATGGCGTAGAAGCGCGGATCGATTATATCAAGTGCTAAAAGTTCTTACAAAGGCAGTAATTATACAATTTCGAAAAAAAAAAAATTCTTACACCAACTCGAACCTCGGACTGTAGGCCTCTTAGTGATAACTTTTAGGATCATCTTAGCAAACCCTTTAGGAGTTGGAGGACTATGAACTGGAATGACGCACCAAAAGAGATTTTGGTATTTTCTAAAGGCTTGCTTTTTTTGATCGTGGCCGCTTAGATTCCGTAGGGGCAGAGGGAAGCCCCTCTGATGTATGGCGGAACTTACTGATCTAAGGGCGTCAAGCAGAGGAAAGTGCCCGGAGAAGAGAAATATAATCGCAATGAAAACTTTTCTGCAGCTAGTCTGGGAATCTGCAAAGCCAAAATTATAGGAGAAAACAGTCTTCTGCGAAAGCGTTCATGAGTCGTCTAGAATTGGAAACATTTTTTAAAGGAGCCCCGCGCCCTTGGCTGCCTGAGAAAGGAGTCAGGAAACTGAAATATGAGCAGTAAAGAGTCGCTAAAGCTTCTCTTTGATGCCCATTTTTCTTGTAACAAATCCCCATGAGAAACCATCGTCGGAGTAAGGCACGAGGGATGCACCACTTTTTCCGATATGTTGGATAAACATCACATTATACGGGTGATAAACCTTTTCAAGCCCTTCGCATCCCCAGCAGGGGACGTCGTCATTCCTGCATAACTGTAAATTAATGTGAAGGTCTCGTTTAGGTGGCTGGAACCTGTATTTGTCAATGTCGAAAGGAGTTAATGTGCGAATATTCCCAGAGCTTGGAGAGCTCTTAAAGTGGCGCCCCAAACTCGCTGGTTATAATGGAAGTAACGGAACGGAGTGAACTACCACTTAATTATCTGTTGTATGTGAAATGAATGCGAATGGTTATAATGGATGTAAACGTATTGTAAAATTTTTTACCAAAAGATTTCAGGTCAATCACTTGGTCTTCCTTTCTGCTTAAAACTGAAGAGTCTGATTTATCTGCACACAATAAATGGAATTTCCCGAGATCGTCTACATAAAAAAATCTCAGCATGCTTACAATGAAAGAAAGCTTATGGGGACTACCCTGTAGACAATATTATCTAAAGTGGATAGAGTAAGACTTCACTCATAAAGAATTTGCAGTGCGACCTTCTTAAACTGTCCTTCTGGATGCAATTGTTAAATTACTAGAATAACTTGGGCAGAAATAAAGCTCCCCGAAAGAACTTCAGGCTTCTGGCAGTTTAGAGTAAATAGAGACAGCCACAAGGTGGGGCTCTTTCACCTCTGCTCTGGATATCGTAAATGACTTTCTAGAGAAGCTGGAGAAGGGACGATCTCGGGCGATTGCCTACGCGAATGGCTTAGTACTAATATTTAATGGCAGTTACTTCTGCCTGGAAGCCCAAACTTGATATTTGTGGAGAACTAATGGGAGAAGGGTTTCCATTTTACTTTTGATTTTATTTCGACTGTTCTTCTGACCAGCTGACGCCAGTTGGAAATGCTAAGTGGAGGTAAGTCTTTCCCCATATGGCCTTTTCATGGCAGAGGAGGCCTTCCTCTGCTATCACCAGCGGCCACTACATTGAATTCTTTCAGGACTGGAGCATTTCTCAGCCGCTTTATTCAAATTTGGTGTATTATTTCTATGTCGTGTATGTATATTTTTTTTTGCGATCGCCTTCAAAATATCTTTAATCCTAGGCGTGGACTGGAAAAACTTTTTTTTTTTGTATGGGGACCGATCCGCACTACTGTGCAGCTTACGGGAGGCTAAGACTGGAGTATCTTAACTCGCACTTTATAACCAACCTTGAATAGCTTGCAGGCATTGGTATAGGTCGTTTCAGAAATTTTGCGGTTGGCTCGTGGCGTATGATAGATTAAGTAGTGGTTACCATTCAAAAGGTTATATGATCAGAAAATACAATCTTTATAATACAAACATAAATCGTACGCTAAGAAATTAAATTCGATTTTCCGGCTTAGTGCCCTACGTATATGCAGTGCTCTCCGGGCAGTTTCACATGATGCGGCCAGTGTGATTGCTGGTATAATGCCTGTTGATCTAATGGCTAGCGAGATCCAGCGCACCTATTTGACCTCCCAATCCAAAGGCAGAGCCCTCTCTAGGCACGAGATCGCGGTCGAACGCCAAAAAAGCCTCGCCCAATGGCAACAATGGTGGGAAGCGTCTTCGTCAAGTCGCTGGACTTTCAGACTCATCCCGAGCATCGAAGCCTGGCTAAACAGATCACATGGCGAAGAAGATTTCTATATGGCCCAACTGCTGAGTGCGCTGTTTCAGACAGTACTTGTGCAAGTATGGTCATGATGACACAATGGCGTGTGATTCATGTGGAAGTGTACCGGAAACTGCCGAGCATATATTCTTTACATGCCCTTCGTTTTCCGTTAAAAGAAACTTATTAAAAGATTTGATTCTGACTATTCCGATTCCTGAAAACTTGCTATCATACATGTTAAATGACATTAAGGTCTGGGACGGAGTGAAATCTGTCAGTAAAGAAATAATGACTGAGCTTAGAGTAAGGGAACAACGCCGCCAGATAGAGAGGCTATAATCAGTGAAATGAATGAAGTAATTGAATTTAATTGTGTTTCACTCTTGTTTTTCTACTCCGCAGGAAATCTTTCCAGGAACACAGTCGGCAAAACGCTCCTGAACCCCTTATCATGAATGTGGATGGGGGAATATGGAAATGGCGTTATGGAGTGAGGCATTCTATATGCCACGGCCCCTCTCTGATGAAATGCGAAAGCAGTCCCGGGGAGGTGGCTTCATCGGAGTTTCATACGGGCCACTTGATGGATAGTGCGCTATCCTAACGTCCGTATGAAAAAAAAATTATATATATATAACTGAATACCGCCATCTTACTTTACCTAAACTATATCATCCAAAAACTAAATTAATGCTTTATAATATGCATATAAGTATTGTTCACTTAATTGATTTTAAATTAAGTTTTTATAAGCACATATTGAAAGTCTCCTTCAGCTAGGCTTTTTTCTAGCGAAAGAATTTAATATTATTATTAATTCAAATTTATACGGGTTTTGGCCACTTTGCGAGACTAAGGTTTTAAATGTATTTTCTTTGTGAAGCTTACCTTTTTGTTATTTGGTATTTTTTGACGCATGTATGTATGCTACGTAAGTACTTACTTAAACTTGTTTATTTAATTTTGTATTGTCAGTATTTTAGCCGTACCAGGTGCCGCAGCGCAAGCCATATGCCAAACAAGTCCCAGAAAATTTCTTTTCAAATATGTATTGTACATAAAAAATGTATGCTAGTGTTAGTTTATGCATAAAACGAAGATGCGCCAATGCGTGTTAACTGTTATGTAATAAATAGTTACAAAAAATCCAGGCGAAACATACATATTGAAAGAAAAACCCTGTTTGGGCAAGCAATTCAAGTACATAAAATGCATACGTTGAGAGAAAACTTGTAAATTATTAAACAAACAAAAAAAAAAGAAATAAGCAACAAGAGGTTATAAACACGTTGACATTGAGGTTTTTTAAAGAGCTAAGAAAACTGTGGCATAATAAATTTCGAAATCTTTAAATAATCTCAACAGTCACCGGTCGTAGGAGGTTACGCCTCCAGCCAGGGCCGGCATCCTCATTTTTATATGCTTCGCTAGCCACGGAGTTAAGTCTTTGGACTACGGTTTCTTATGGAAACAGTTGCATGTTATCCATATCATACGAACAAACTGATGATCTTGATTATGACTTTGAAATCTTCCGGAATCTATTTCAATGTCTTACCTAGTAATGTCTGCGGTGAGCTACTGGCTTATCTCAGAGTCCACCTGCTGAAAAATAAGAGTATTCCTATCAATGCAACTGGCCTATAAAATATCCTCCGAAAACGACGAGACTCAGCAGTTTTTTTCTTGCTTTTCTCACTCTGGCTTCGACCGAATAAGAGCAATTTACTCAACTTATACTATAGGCGTTCGAAGTTAACTAATCAAGCCCGGATACTGTGATCGCTCCAGATCTCAAAGCCATTCAGAGTTTTAGGCGTCGTGATATAGAAACTTCACCAATTGCCCCGAACCTTTGCGAAGTTAAGCCCATTATTCACACCAAATTTATGCATTTCTTGTGCATTCAGCCCTTCCTCGTGCACGCCCTTGCTTTCAATGCACAACCAGCGGTGCCGCGTTGAAGGATCTTCTCACAGGTGCAAAAGTTGTGCTCAAAATCTTTCTACAAAGCTGTATTAGCTTTTCAGGAGCACAAAATATAAACATGGCGTCGTAGACACTCTGCGTGCTGTCAATAGCGGCTCTAAAATCGACGAGAAGGCGGTGTGTGTCGATTTGCTTATCTAAGGTCTTTTCCATGATTTTGCGGACTGTGATTTGCCAGGCCTTAAGCCACACTGTTATGAGGTTTTGAGAAGCAGTATCCCGCTCTTTTTGTACGCTGTACACTGAGATTTTAACCATCGGGTATATATTAATCTGACCGAATTGCGCATATATATGCGCCCTACCGAATCTTAGCCACCGGCTTTGAACAGCTCGGTCAGTATGCCGTGAGCGTCAGTGGCCTTGTTGCTGTCAAGCCGCAATATCATTTTCTCACCTTGTCTTGGTCGAGTGGAGAGACACGAGCTTGTCCCTACACATGGGTCTGGGTTCTTTTTCATCAAAAGGGCCACCTGCATGTTTGTAAGACCCTAAATCTCTTAAATGTAAACAAAAAATAGGTAAAAAAACCAGGGCTGCAAACCACTCCAAAAATCGGTGCGGTTCGGTTCAGTGGTTCGAACCGTTTGGAAAAAACTTGTACCGGTACAAGAACCGGTTTATGAGTATCTCTGAACCACGGTTCGGTTCGGTTCAAGTGGTTCAATTTGTTTCATACTAAGT
>JAPVRG010201888.1:1295-14897 GCA_029783565.1 Rhagoletis cerasi | reverse complement strand
GGTTTAATCTTCCAAACTGAGGGAGAAATGGCCATAAACCTCTTATCTGAACGATCGGTTGTATGGGAGATATATGCTATAGTGGCCCGATCCTACCAGCTCCGACAAATGTCTAATATAATACAAAAATACATCTCGATACCAAATTACATCGAGATATCTCAAAAACTGAGGGACTAGTTTGCGTTCAAACAGACAGACGGACGGACAGACGGACATGGCTTAATGAACTCAACTCGTCAACCTGATCATATATGTATACTTATTGATGGGTCTATCTCTGCTCCTTCTGGTACTTACAATTTTTTAGGCTCGGACCAAAGTTAATATACCATTTCATATTCATGAAAGGTATAACAACATTTCCACTCTTCCATCTTTGAATACTGTACATTGAGTTAGTGACTACATATTTGATATATCTGAATATAAGTATTAAACGTCTAGGCAATTGCTGGGCCAAAATTATTCTCTTAAGTAAAAATTATCCGAACGAAACATATCTATATATCATATTTTTCTTTGTTCAGTCACATAAATATAGGAATATTTAAAACAGTTATACATATACGAGTATCTTACTAACTTGTGTGGACATTAACATTGATTTTAAGTAGGTACTGTTCTTTCGTAGACAAAAAATCCGCGTGGAAAAAAAAATTCTAAGTAGGTGCTTGCTGTTGTTTATTTACAAACTTCCAAAAGGAGAAGGTTGCCAATTCGCCGGAATATATATATTTTTTTGTATGTATGTTACCGGATAACTTGGGACAACGTGAACTGTTTTCGATAATTATTTTTTTATCGGAAAGGAGGTACTTCCCATACTAATTTGGTTTAGTTGCGGTCACTGAATTATGAAGAAAATAGCAGTAATCCTAATTTTTTATGTGAGTATTGAAGTTTTTTTGGTTGTTTTTTTGCTTAAAAATTACTTGTATTATCTGTGTATTCTGTCTCTGATAGACAAAACGATAATGCTCGTTCTATTCAACCACTGTAAAGTGCTACTAAATTACTGCTTTCTGGTAGACAACACAACCTCTGATCCACATTGTCGTACAGTTTTGAACATGAAATGACGAGAAGGACACTTTCTGTAGGCCACTCTAAAAAAGCTTTGCCTGCGGATTATATTTTAGTCATCACAAGCTAAATTTAATTATGCGCCAGTTGCAGAAATCATTTTTTTGCGAGTCCTTTAGCAATTATATTAGGAACGGCGAGCATTTTTTACATATCACACACTCTAATCAAAAGAGGCTCAACTCAAAAATCAGTTCCGGAAATATGTATAACACAAAAGGAGGGTCCATGCAAAAACCCAAATTTCCCCAAATTATTCGTTTCTTCAAACAATTTTGCGCTTCCATGGTGCCAAATATGTTTGATGTTACACTAAACCCTGCTGATTTTCAGGGCAACCTTCTCCCTTGACAAAGTTTCAAAGGGTAGAGAAGGGCAGAAAATGTGTCTTTTTTTCCTTACTGGAGTGTGACATTTTAAAAAACGAACACACAATTTTCTCACCGGTTTGTCTTTCTTTTAGAATGGAACACGGAAAGAGAAAGGGCCTATCAAAAGCCGACATTTTTTGGTTGAAATGAAAACACCACAAAGCCGATGGTAGTTATTTACGTATACGACATGTTGCACCACGCGAAAAATATGTTCGGATGTGTATTTACATTTTCCCTAGTCAACTAACAAACCTTTTCAGAAACCGAGTAATTTGATACGTAGAAATTTTAAATAAAAAAATGTTAACAGTATGAAATAGTACAAGGTCATTCATTGGCCATTATATTTCCATAAAAACTTTTTTGTTCGAAAGTTATTAATAAGGATGATGATTTGCAAATGTGGTCAATATTTGGAATATACCTAATTTGGATACCTGAGCCAGTCAAATTCCTCAGATTTGCTCCCTGTATGAAATTCCAATAAAATTCTATAAAAACAAATACTCACAACTTTAACGTTAACTTTAAAGCTATTGTTATGTCCATGCTCAAGTTTTTACTGTTTTTACTTTGTACAGCTTGGCCTGAGTTTCAAGGCCTCCTAGTCCCCCAATAAAAATGAACGAATTCTTATAAATAATCCTACATAGAAGTTATTTTTTCGAATAAAACTGATAGAAAATATTTGAACTTTTTATCGCACAGATGGAATTCTGCTTTAATAATGAGCAGTGCTTTTTGGCCGAAAAAGATAACGATTTCTCGTACTTACTTTTAAGGGGTCAAGAATAGTTAAAGGAACTTGTTTCGCTAGTAATTTTTTAGGATTGTCATCTTTCTTGGAGAAAAAGGGGAAAATGCGTTAATGGCGAATGGCAAATGTGAAGAATTTTGTTTTGATTTGAAGACAATGCTTTAAAGAAAAATTTATTTTATTCGAAGTATACAAATATTGCAATCGCCGTATTTGGACCCAGATCTTACAAAAGTGTAACAATGATTCTAGGCAGAAATTTTCGAAACTAAAAAAAATCTGTGTCCTGTAGTGTCTTTGTAAGGATCTATATAAACATCATATCAGACATCTAGGTAGAATAAGAGCCGTGTATTTATACAAAATGGTATCAAAATTTTTAGCATGTTGCAAATGTCTATTAAACAAACCGGGAACCCAAAAAAAGGACGTATCCGAAAGTGCGGACGCTCTCGCGAAATCTGCAGCTCTACGGTGCGTATGTGGCCTATAGACCCTTTCACTCGTCCATCCAAGGAGGTTAGAGAACTCTAAAGTTGCAGCAAACCGGATCAAAGGAGATTTTTTATTTCCCTCTCGTAGAGTCTGAAGGTTATAAGAACTATCACTAAGTATTTTTACACTTACATACACATATATATTTTTTAAAATGACCCTCTCGGAAATTGAACTACATTAGAAGTAGTTTCAAAATTACTTTTTATGAACTACAAGTGGTTTAAATTCTCACTTTTTTCATAGAAACATCTAATTTGCTTAACATGGTGATATCATAGGAAGTCAATTATCCTCCTCTGCATGTGATTTCAAGTACTTTAAAATACATTTGGTTTAAAAAACTTCAAAATCAGTATTTTTCGTTTGAATACGCCTTATTTCTGCACCTCACAGATGCCTTTTTTATAGTTCGGAGACACAAGAGACACATTTTTATTATCATTTTAGCATTATGCCTCTGACGGCATTCGACCCCGGACCTTCTGGAAGCCAACAAACGACAGCAAGCACCTCTGCACACTCAGCCACAGCCAGACATGTAAATATGTTTGCAAATGTTCGGTTTGAATTACAATGAGCAAGTCAATTATCCGACTCTGCATATGATTTAAACTACTTTCAAATGCATTTGGCTTAAAGAACCTCAAAAGTAGTTTGTTTCCAACTTTTTTCTCCATTGATAGTTAATTGGGTAAAAGGAGTAGCATTTGTTTCAAAGTAAGTTTTCAATTAGTTGATTTAAAAAAAATCACATTCTTAACACAGGGAAATTACATCTCTATCTCGAATGTGGAAAATGACTTCTTCCAAATTGTCTAACTTTTAAATAGCCTAAGCTTTGAGTAATTTCTTAGCACTAAAAGTATAGCTAGCTCCTGGCCATACCGACTACTTTGCGCTGCATATTTTATAAACTCTTAAATGTTGAACAAGAGCTTCGATTGGCTATGTCTACACCCTCTTTAAGCACATAAATTTAAATTTATGTATATATGAAGTTTTATAGCCATACGATAACGATAACCCGTGCCGACTTTTAATTGAAGTTATAGTTAATAACTTGAATTAAGGCTGCCAAATCGTCCATGACAACTTTGGAAATGCAACAAATTCGAAATGTTTCCGATATTGGAACGCATTTCCAGTAAATCTGCATTTTTAAATTTTTAAAAGGATTTCTCGCAAGGACAGCGAAAAAAATTAATTAATGGAAATAGTGCAGTGGCTTTGTAAGGGTACATTACAAGCCTGCAAAACGATATCTTTTCTAGTAAAATAATTTGTGTATGTCCTGAAAGATTGCAATTGTAGAAAATTTTTTAATTGGTGTGACAGGGCGTATGATGAACATTAAATTATAAAATTCAACTTGTACTTATTACACCTTTTTTTGCTCATTCAAAAAAATGTCTTTCATAATATTAAATAATCAAAATAAAGTGTTTTTGAGATGTCCTCTCGGGTTGATATAATAGTTGTACTTCCGTGTGGCATAAAAAAAAATTAACCAAACATAATTTTCATATCGTACTGATTTACTGCAGTTGAACAGCCTGAAGGGACATATAAAATAAGAAAGCACATAATATAAGATTTGGTTCATTTAATATTATGTAAGGCATTTTTTTAAGAAACAGGAATGTATGTAGTATAAAAGTTTAATTTAAAATTTTGTATTCATCATACGCCCTGTCACACCAATTAAAAAATGTTCAGAAATGCAAGTTTTCAGGAGATACACAAATTTTTCTACCAGAAAAGATACATATGTATCTTTGTAATTAACAAAACTTAGGAGCTCAGCAAAATTTACTTTTGGCAAAAAAATATCTCCGATGAACATTAACCCCCTAATTCGTAAAAAATAAAAAACACTTTAACTGCTTTATAAATCGAAAATTTGTATGAAAATGTCACTTTATAGAGCACTTTAAATCTATTTTATTTTTTATGAATAAGGGGGTAAATTATTAAATTCAGGGTTTATAACAAATTATATTTTTAAGAAAAATGCTTTTCATAACATTAAATAAACAAAATAAATTTTTTTGTGTTTGACATGTCCTCTCGGGTAGATTAAGGAACAAATTAAAAAATTTGAAAAATATCCTTTAAAATTTGTATCCTTTAATATCATTAAAAATTAAGAATATTTGAATGATAATATTTTTAAAGGACAGTTTTGACATGTTGCAGAAGGATAATTGAAAATAAAAGTTATAATTAATCTTGTTTCGAATTCTTCTTTCATTTGGTATCCTTATCTCCATATTTTGTGTAAAATTTTGGAAATATATTATAATTTATGGTCCTTTGGAAAAAATCCTGACTACCAGGTACAAAACCAAAAACGCAGATTTACTAAATATTATGTCCTAATACTGTAGGGAGTATAGTCATACCGTCTTATACAGAAATAAAATGAGTAAATTAACAAAACAGGTGAACTGCACAAAGCTTATTCTCATAACTTCGACTGCAAGTCGAAACGGGTGACAGTGGCCCGAATTGCCAATTTTATTCGAATAATTTTCAAGATAAAAAGATAAAACCAATAAAATGAGGGGGTATGCGTCAAAAAAAAAAAAACAAAACAACTTTAGTTTTTTGGGACAGTCTAATCTACAAATATACATATCAGAAAAGGGAGTAATCTTCTCACTATCAACGCTTAGCTGTTATTTAACCTATTCTTGAGCGTCTTTTATATTAGCAATTACCTTAGCATCCTTCCTCATCTGCATGTCCATTTGAGAGAGATGAAAAATTCAAATTGATATTGTGAGTGGAAATAGTTCAAGCATTAACTGCCAAGCCATTGCCAAGTCATAGTCAAACATAGCATACACACACATTACAAACTCGCACATATATAAAATTTCTGTTTAGTTAGTTCATTGGTTCATTGGCTGAATGCTTGTTTGGTTAAGTGGTTAGTTGACAGGTGGTTGGGAATTGATTCGTTTATTGGATTTAGTTTCGGCATTCTCACTCACCTTGCCATTTGTAACGAGTAATGCATTAACCGGTGTTAGTTTGATGGTGCGTGCCTTCTTCCAATTGCTATCCGTCGGTTGTGTGTACAACAGTTTGCCTTCCATGGCAAAACGTACTTCATCATGATTCCATTCGAGTATGTCGATGGCCATTTTGCGTAGTTTTATATTGATCATATCGATTTCGCAGGAAGCACGTCGATTGGGACTCGATGACGATATGCGGCGCCAGAGTTTGGTTGGTACATCCTTTGCTTCCTGGTTGATATGGTTTAGATGCAATTCGATTTTCTCTTGGGCCTGCTTCAGTTGGTCACGTCCTTCCAGATGAGCTGGTGTGACCTTGTAGAGACGGGCGAGCAAGAGTGGATATTTGGTGACACGTTGTACGGGTACCTGTGGGAAGCAAAAAAAAAAAAAATAACGAGTAGAGGAAACAATAATTGAAAATTTGTTTGGTTTGGTGTGTGTGCATGTGCTTTTAAGGGGGTGGAAGTGTTTTTGTGTGTGGACATCAGAATTTTATTAAAGGAAATTTATTATTAAATGTACTTAACGCCAAACGGATGGCATGGTTAAAAAATGTCAACAATCAGCTTAAGTTTCACTGTGGTCTACTAAGGCTAATGGCATTAACCACTTAGCTGGCGTTTTAAATTCAATTAAAATTCTCCATCATGCAAACAAAGCACAAATACTTAATAAGCCTTTTCATATATTTCACTTACCATTAGAAAGGAATTGAGATTCATGCGTCTCAAAACGGCATTCTCCATTTGCGAGACCTTCAAGAAGATGCGCAAAAGCTCTTTCTCCTTCTCGAGGTTGGCCAGCAGCAAACTGGCACCCGCCTGGCGCACACAGTAGCTCTCGAAAGCATGCAACATCTGCGTGAATTCAAGGAATATCTTACCGATGTTCACCGTCAGCAGATCGTCGTCGCCTTGCTCGAGAGCAATGTCGAGTGCGTCGCGCATGCGCTCCGCCAGTGTTTGATTATTCTCGAGCAATTCTTCGGTATTCAAGAAGATTGCAGAGAGCTGCTCCTGTGTGAGTAGGCCAGCCACTAGCATAGGGTGACAGAACTCTTCTAAAATTATTTGCAGATCGCGTCCATATTTCTCCTCAGTTTCGACAATTTCAGTTATGATCTCCTTGCGCTCTACACGTTTCTTGCCACACTTGCGGCAAACCAGCGGCGCAAACCTAATGCCTGACTCGGTGACTTGCGTCTCCACTGGACCATCACAGTCCTCACACAGGTGGATGGGGTTGTCTAGCGAAAGTTGTGCACTGACAGTAGGAAGTGGATTTTGGTATTTGCTGCGCGAACTTTTGCTAGTCTCCGAACCGACGCCAGAGTCGTTACGTTCAATGTCACTGGCGGTGCCTTTGTTGCGCTGCATTAGACCGGTCTGTCCACCATTGCCACAAATGAAGTTGCTGGTTGGGGGTGAGAGTGAGCTCATGACGCTTTGTGCATCTTCGCTGGAGTCGCTGAGTACTGAGGCGCGTGAGCTGCTGAAATCGCGCAGCGCTTGACGTTTACCCAGCTCGCTGAGCGTATCGCCAGCTTCTTCCTCTATGATGATGGGGTTAGAGCAGTTGAGCGGGTAGTCGAACGCTTCTTCACGCACTAAACCGCGCTCTTTGGCATCGACAAGGTACGAAAGAATATCATATTTGGAGGCGCCTTCGAATATGGAGCGTGCTACCTTTTTCTCCATTTCGGCGTCATTGATGGGCGGTGCGCTGAGTGGCAAGGGTGGTGGGACGTCGTTGATTTCTTCGTAAATGGGATCACCGTTGTTGCGAATCGACTCGTAGTGATGACTACCCAAATCCTCTTCCAAATTAGTGGACATCTCTATCTCGGCTAGCGTAGCGTCGACGAGCATCTGATAGAACTTGGAGCGT
Organism: Rhagoletis cerasi; assembly: GCA_029783565.1. NCBI lineage: Eukaryota > Metazoa > Arthropoda > Insecta > Diptera > Tephritidae > Rhagoletis > Rhagoletis cerasi. Next base: position 7,269 of record JAPVRG010201888.1, on the reverse strand, counting down.
GTGCTGGCCGAGCTTATGTCCTCATCACCCGGTGTTGTTATTTCGCTAGAGCAGCTCTGGTAGCAGTCAGACTCGTTGGCGTCAAACTCGAACATTTCGTAATTATTGGCTGAGGCAAAACTGTTGGCTGAGCTGATGCTTCCGCGATTAGATAGGCCATCTTCATCTTTGGTGGGTACGGTAAGGTGGTTATTGCTAGTGGAGGAAGACGCAGCCATTGTTGATGTTACCATGGTGGTTTCTACTTGCCTTTCTTCCTTTATCCTCCGCAGTGAGATATTGATTAAACGATTCATGTCGTCATTATCTTTGGTGCCAGTCATGTCCACTGCGCTGCGTGTTTCTTGCAAGCGTTTCAAGGAGTTTTCGATTAATTCGATAACAGTTTCAGTTTCTAACCCATCTGCTACTTGGCTGAGCATGGGATCTTCAAGGAGTTTGGTTATAAAGGATGATTTAGCAGCGGTGGTAGGGCTGAAAGCCGTTTTTTCCATGGCTGCTGCAGACGCATCCTGTTTATTGCCACTGTTTGAGCTGGTTTTGTTAGACGTATGCTTAGGATCTACCGCAACTAGCTCTTGCTTGCTGACATCCTTCATTTTTCTATTTCTTATGGTATCCCGCTCGGTGGTGGGCTCGTTGCGCCCACAAACATGCGGCACAAGATTCCTTTTCACAGCCTCAACTGGATTACGCAAAATCTTCAGCAACTCTTCTTCGTGTGATAGTAGCTCATCTTCCTCTTCTACGCTCGTAACTATGATGTCTGTCGGCGGTTTCACGCAAGTCGGTGCATCCGAAGTTAGGTCCGCCTGTTGCGGTTGCTGTAAGACTGTCGACTTTTCCTGCTCATAATCCAATCTAATCAAAGTGCGTCCACTCTTCTGTGTTGAACCACTACTTACAGTGCCACTACCACTGCCACTACCGCTGCTGCTTATGCTGGTCATTGAGCTAGTCGATGCAGAGGAAGTTGACGATGCTGAGCGTTGCAGATTCACCTCTGCGGATCCCTTAATTGGTATAATAGCGCGGCCACCGTTGGAAACCATTGCCCCGCTTCCGTTCAGACCAGTCTGCCTACTCAGCATTGCATTGATTTTATTATGCTGATAGATGAGTTCTTCAGCAGCACTACGCGGACTGCTGACATTGATGGTGACGGTATTTGATGTGTTCGACACTTGGAGTCCACTGAAGCTGCCGTCACCATTTGTCGAGTCTGCAGTTAACTTCTTGGCACTGTAGTCAGCCACCACAACGGAGGATTGATAAAGTGGTGTGCTCGCATCGTCGCAACTTAGATTCATCGTTGAGTAGCAGTCATCACCGTTAATTAAAATTGAAGTTTTCTTCTGCGCACTAGACATGGTGAGGTCAGCCGCTTCGTCGGCGTACATTGAACCATTCGCACGCGTGTTGTGGAAGTTGTAGTGGGGCGACTTGGGCGACAGATGGGGCTGAGCGTGGTGGTGTTGTGTGGTGAATGCATCGTCGTTGTCGGTGTGACTTATTTTGAGGCGATGAACTTCCGAAGTGGTTTTGGTTTGGTTAAACGGTGCAACGCGTACGACAGTGCGCTGCTGCGGTGAGGTATTAGTGTTGATGGAGCCTTTATTGGTGGCAGTCGAGGAGGACAACAAACTACTGCCATGTGGTGTTGTTATCGCGCGAATTGTGGTCTCGCAGGCATTACGGATGCAATGCTGTTTTTTCTGTTGTTGCTTATGTTGTGCTTTTGTTTCTTGCACATTTTGTATTGCCATTTGTTGCACGCCACATTGTGCGCTATCAGCGCGGCTTTCAAATGCCAGATGCGTTCGAGTTTTACCAACCGCTTCTTGTTCGTGCGCCTTGCTTTTCTGTAGCCCGAGCTCTAGCGCTCCCTCTTGCTGTTGCTGTTGTTGCTCTTCTAATCCGTTTGTGCTGACTTTGGTAATTCGCGAATTTTTTCCTGCTCCCACTGCTGCTGTCGGATTCTTTGCTTTGTCAGTCGGTCGCTGGTTTGTTGCCGCTACAGGCGATACTATAGAGTTGTTTACTTGGCAGTTTTGTGTTGACGTCACAACTATTGTTGCCGACGTCGACGCCTCCACCGTCGTCATTGGTCGTGCAACAACGGCTGGCAGATCTTTTGTGGCAAGTGTAGTGGCGGCCTTGTTAGTGCGCGCACTGTTGGTGCTTCTGGCGGTCGAGGTCGTTTGTTCAGCAGCTGCTGCTCCGTCAATGCTACGGGCAATATTGTTGGCGTGTGGCGATGTGGGTGTTGGTGGTGGAGGCGGCGGTTCGCGTGGACGTGCAAATAAATCTCGACTATCGTTGCGGTGCAGCTTGGTGCGCAATGCCATGGTATCTTTAAAACTCAAAATGGCCTCCTCACGGTAACTCTCGCTTTTGTTCTTGCCACTGCTATTTTTGTTGTTATTGTTGCGTTTTCTGTTGTTACCACTATTTCCGGCGCCGGAGTCTGTCGCCAAACGCAGGTCGCCAGCATTCGTTGTGTGGTGGTCGCCGCCGCCATCACCGCCGCCGCCGCCTAGTTGATGACCGTCATTGTCGCGTTCATTGCTGTCGTTGTTGCCTCGCGTTGTTAGTATTATTGCTGTGCGTGGGTGGCGCTCACTTTGCGAACGTCTGATGGGATTTCGCGATTGTGTCGCTTGCGGCTGCTCAACTTTGTTTGCATTTTTCTTGCTATTGTTGTGCTCTCCATCTCTCTGCTGCCCGGCATAATGGATGCCCGCTTGTGTTGGCGCTAGATTGTGTGCAACTGTGACGCCTGAAAGTACACAAAACAAAGTGTGCGATAAGTAGTGATTGGCGGACGAGGAAAAATTATACTATTTGTAAGAAATAAAAAGACGAAAAAGTAGTCTGGAAAAAGATATGAAAACGTGTTGAAAGTGTCATTTTTCGGGGAAATGACAATTTTGTGCGAAATAAATTTAATTTTTCTAGATTTAAGTGACGTTTTTCATGAATATATTAGATATTTTTATTTTACGAGAAACGCGTAGTCTGACGTTCACGTGGCAAGAGTGGGTGCTTTGAAGCGTATACTGCTATCTTCATATATATTTGTCTCATGAAATTGTCAAAACACTTCACCCCGATGAAAGTGGGGATATCCGAATTTGCCTTCACTACAAGTAGCAGCTAAATTCATCCAGTAAATTATCTGCATACGACAGTGTCAATGTCTCCCAGTAGACAAATAGAGCAACTTTAAGCTCATAAGCATGATTATTTTAATACAATATTCATTTCCTAAAAGTTTACCTATCCCGATTGCAAATATAAAGTAAATGGAAATTAATAAATGATCATCTTTACAAACGTTTGCGTGTAGTTGGTATCGCCTGTTTAACCTATTTTTGTGGCAAAAACTAATTATCACCCAACAAGAAGAGTTAGTGTAACCCTTCCCGGCCGATCGGTCTAAAGGGGTAATTTTGTAACTTTTAGTTGTATAAGGTGGCGCAAAAATTAATCACCCTATCGGATGGTGTTATAATTTTTGCAAATGGCATCGTACGTCAATCACATTTGACATTTGTAAACTAGACAGCTGCAGTATACAAACAGATAAGCAATGGAGCGCTATACTCCGCAAGGGCGTGGCCGATTTTTTTGACCAATAACACTAGTCGACAAATTTTGACGTAATCGCGTTACCCTAAAAAAAAATTTCTAAGCTAATTTTGGGTCGCTGAAGACGAAAACGATACCTATTTTTTTTTTCAAAGAAGCGTTTTCGAAAATAAAAAAGAATTAAAAATTAATAAAAAATAAATTTCCGACCAAAAGTGTGATTTTGTGAAAAATACTAAGTTAGAATTTTTACTCAGTGCTCCATAAAATCTAAATTTCTTATCCGATTTGGATGATTTTGAACTTAAAATTTACTACTTTTTACTTTTACAAAAGTTTGAAAAAAAAAATTTAACCAAAAATTTTTGTTATTAAAAATAAGCATCTAAAATGTGTGCTTTTCAAAAATGATACAAAATTCCACTTTTTTCGATTTTGGTCGCTAGTAACAGTAATAATTTTTATTTAAATCTGTACAAAGTACATATTTTTGTAAACAGCGCATCAATGCCTTTCGAACGGTGGGTTGCTTGTGTCGACTAAATAATTTTTTCAAAAGATTTACACAAATAAAGGCACCAAAAACACGTTTTTCGAAAAATCTCGAAAACGCTTCTTCAGCGACCCAAACTGAGCCTAGAAAACACTTTTTTACCAAGGTTAATTTTTCGTGTAAACTAGTGTAATCGGTCGGTTGGTGTGTCCAAAATCAGAATGAGCGACGAGGCGTATTTCCACCTAAGCGGTTACGTCGAAAGGTATTGATAAGCAAACTCGTCATTTCTGGAGCACTGAAAATCTGCTTGTGATGCACGAAGTGCCATTACATACATTCAAAGCTAATGTGTGGTGCGGCGTTCACGCGGAAGGAGTGATTGGGCCATGTTATTGGCGAACGCTACAGGGCCATAATAAACGACTTCTTACTGCCGGAATTGGATGAGCGGGGCTTGGTGAACATGTGGTTAAAACAAGACGGTGCAACTGCAACACGGCACGGGCCACAATCGATATTGAGGAGGAAACGTTTCCTGGTCGCGTAATCTCCCAGTGGCTATTTTTGAAAAATTTTGCCAAACTAGATATATTAATTTCAACAGAAAACATAAAAAATCTGAAATTCCTTTTTTGTCTGCTGAAAAGTTAAAAAGAGCAGCCTTTGCGGACACCAAATTATAAACGGCCATTTCGTTCCTCTCTTTATTCAGTTCTCCACTCCAAATGGTAAATCGTTCGCCACTGACCGTATTTTCTCAGAAATCGCAAAAAATTGCAACATGCAATTGACTAATTAAATTCAAAACTTTTCACTTCACACGCCTTTGATAGTCTAAAGACGACCAAATACATTTTGAAAACTTTTTCAAATTTCTTTTTTAAGAAATAAAAATTAATTAAAGGCTATGTCAGAAATACATATATATTTTTCTCAACAAAAAAGTTTTTCGAAAAAATACCAGAGCTTAAAAGTTTTTCTTTATTTTCTAAATCTTTATTAAATTATTAAATAATTATTAACTTAAATATGGTTGTTCGAAAATAGCTTAAAAAAAAACACAGACAACGAATTTGACTACCTACTAAGCCGTTGTCGTTCGTTTTTTACAAAAATAATAGATACAGATACCATGGATAAAAAGCTTATTTTTGTAAGCATGAAAAATTACTTTGCCAAAAAAACTGATCCAATTAAATACAGTGCAATGTAGCCGTGGCATGGTTTGTTTTTTTTAAAGAAGTTGGAGGGAACAAAATGGCGGGTGATTTTAATTTCGAATGACGTTTATCTGACTTTATCTGATACAAAGGCACCAGGAAATTACTGGTTAAGTAGGGTGCGAACTTTGAACTTGCTGTGAATTTAAATAAGAAGAAACCAGTCTTGTGCACTAGGCTGCTTCAGCAGTTAAACTTAGAGCTATTGAGTGCTTAACAGACTCACTATGGGGACACTTTGATATTCCTGGAGGCTTCGATTCTATCCCTGATTTGATATGAACCAATGAGCACTTTCTCGCTGATATCCCCCCTAGGGTTGCGTGAACGTGAACAAGGGATTGGTGGAAGGATCTTGAGAAACTTTAACGCGGATAGGTCGACGTTGAATGGAAGAGTTGGGCGAAATGTCTTTCAGCGTCAATGGAAATCTAATGTGTTCCACTATCTAATACTCATTTTAAACAGATTGATATCGTGTCAGCTCAGCCAACGTTTGGGCGCAAAAGCAGGTCAAAACTACTGCACGGTCTTTTTAGCCGAGGGTGGACTGAAATCGGTGAGGAGATTTTCACTTAGGCACACGAAGCTGCAACTCTCAATTCTGGCGAGTTTATTGACAGCACAGTGTCCGAATAGATTTCACGTAAAATAAAAATAAATATTT
>JAPVRG010201850.1:0-12878 GCA_029783565.1 Rhagoletis cerasi | reverse complement strand
CAAATGATAAGTAAATGTACCGAGCAAATAATTACACCTCTTATACGAGTTCACTGTCATTTAGTATATATATTTTGTACTTATGTATGTTTATTCTGTTGAGGTAATCAGTTTTACCGAATACAATTCATTTATTTATAATATCATAAAACTGAGATATGTACTTGTATCAGTTAAATTAGTTCTATTTCAATAAACTTTTTTAAGTGCTTTCGCTAATTGCAATTCATTTTCGTGCATCAAGCTTAGAAACAAAAACTTTACATACATAAATCCATTTGTAATTTTTTTTGAACCATTACTTAAATACGAATTGAGATAATTTTCTTTCATTTTATGAAAATTTTATATTACACATTTTTATTGTTTTAAAAATAATTTTTAGCTGACCAAACACTGTGGGCCTGTGTTTGGTTTTTATTTAGTTCTTTAGCAAGCAATATATTATCTAGCATTTTCATTTCTAGTTTGTTTCTATGTCTAGTTTTAACAAGGCTGAGATCAAAAACTTCCTTTCCACAGCTGACGAGCTATGGGGCATTGGCATCAAACCATTTACAAATTCATCGAATTCTTTAAAACAGGATTCTCCAAGCCCATTCTTTATAGCAGAAACTTTTTACCAGAACTCTGAAATGTCCGTACAACTCTCGAAATATAATTTTGCGAGCCTTAATTGCCTCCATTCATTAAGTAAAGGCTGAATTGTAACTTCGTTTTCGCAAAGAATTTTACTCAGAGTAATTATGCTTAAATTTTTAATACCTTCCCTTCCAAAATCAAATCGCTTTTGAATTTGCTTTAAAAGTTCTATATAAAATTTGCGGATATTTTACTTTGTGCTAAGCCTTTGCGCATGGGTAAATTTATCAGACTTTAAAAACCTGTCAGCTTTAGAACCAATAAATATTTCGTCGATGGGTAAATAACCTATTTCGTTGTTAACGTTAAATTCTTTTAGAGTATTCACAAACCTTGCGAAATTACTTTTCCTATAGAAGCTTATTATTAATTTAAAGAATGTTTCAATTCTGTCACACAAAAAAGGCAGCCTTAAATTTTCGGATTGAAATTCCTTGTTTTTAAAACTTAAGGTGAGAAAAGCATGTATAATTTCATCTCAGGATCTAAAATTAGATTTTCAAGCTCAATAGACTTAACGACATTTACTTCTAATGAACAAGAAAGAAAGTAGAGCTGTAGGGCGTCCCACTGTTCATTAATGCGCGAAATCACATTTACTGTAAACTCGAACAAATGTATTCACAATAGACGAGCAACACAGGGTAGCAATTTTATATAAAAAGGTAAATTACTCAAGGTTTTGAGTCGTTAAGTAAAATGTACCAAATTTTCAACCTACATACCAATGTACCCAGCGCAAAACAATGTACCAGGTTTGGTACAAATGTACCATCTGTGGCAACCGTGAGCACAGCTGCCGAGCCATCTCAGCCAGCACACACAAAGATGAGCGTCCACTACCTGGAGCTGCTCGGACGTGATGAGATTTCATTGAGATGCGCAATCACTTCCCCTGCTCACAAGCGGGACATCTGGAAATTATCAAACAATTAATAATAATCTTTTATTAAAACAAGAAAAGCGTTTGTTTACAAAATTACCTGCTTTTTCGCTGTTCTGTAGAAAAATATAAATTCACCACTCGTCAAAGAACGTAACGCAGAGCTGTATTTTTAGGTAAGCTAGTTTAAGTACTAGCGTTTTTTGTAGCTTAGTGTTCATTATTATTTACGGAGTAATATAAAATGTTAAACACAGAATTATGGTAATGTGTGATATTTTCTGTAATAATAGAGTATCGTTTTCCACTTTTGTAGTACATTTCAGTCACTATTTCACAAAAATGTTTGTGCATTTTTGCCATACTACGGCGGCTGCTACTTTTCATACCAGAGTAATATTGTATACAACTCTGAATCATGGTCCTTCTCATTATCAACTCTGATTTAATCTTACCCCCGAGGAGGACTGCAAAAGGTTTATTACTGTAGATACTGTGGCTGTGATATTCACCACTGCCTTTAATTATTCTATCACTGTTCAGTCTTAGTGTTCAAATGTAGATGTCGGGAGGCATGATGAATGTCACAGCCACAATAGCGTTGCAGTACGAATTGTTTTTTTTTGTGCATTCACAATCGTTTATTTTAAAGAATTAATTTTTATAAAATACGCTTAAACAAAAGCACTCCGCTAATTTAAACATGGTTTTGCATGTAGAGCTAACCCCCACATTTAAAACGATACCTTATTTATTAATATTGGTTCCAAATGAGAGCAGAAAATTAGGAACTAACACAAAAAGACCTTACAGAAATAATATATTTGATTTATTACAAAGCACTTAAATAATAGTGCCATTTGGTTTAACTTCTTCAAGTATGGATACCAGTTCAAAATCAAAAGTTTCTTGAAATATATATATATTTTTTTAATTAACAAAGCAAAGGTTTGATAAACGAGGATAACCCTTAAAGTATCCGGAAACGACCATTAGATGGATTTTTTTTTAATGCCGCAATATGATTATAAAAAATTTTATGTTTGCCAAGGTAAACTACATTGACAGATGAAAATTCCACCAAGTAGATTCGATTTAACAGCATCTCAAAGAAACCAATTTTGTGAAAAAATGAAAATTTTTCGTGAAAATTTTCGAGCGATGATTTTTTAAAGCATTTAAGTGCCGCTTAACTCAAAAACAAAACTCGGAACGGCTAAATTCGGACTTTGGTAATGAATCACCACCAAAAACATTGTTTATGACTGGTTTTGAGAATTTAAACCTGGATGCGTCAGCCTCAGTGATGAATACCATGAACAGGCCTGGGCGACGCCGACTGCGCTGTACCCGTGGGGTAACGTCGCGTGTTTTTATATAGGTTGTTTACGGCGAAATTTGATTGTAACTAAGCGTAGTGAATTTAAAGTTAATCAGTATGAATCAGTAATTAATTTTTGCCTAATTTTCGCCATCAACTTCGTCTATACGAACACGCGAAGTTAGCCCACGGGTACAGCGCAGTCAGCGTCGCCCAGGCCTGACCATGAAGGTCGGCCATCAACTGCTCTTGTTGCCGCAAACATCGCTGCTGTGCGAGAAATAGGCTGACTTCCAAAACGTCAATCGCTTTGCATACGTACAAAGTATAATGTTCCATAACGCCGCACTACACAATGTTGACAATGTATACTTTTCCAAAACGTATTCGAAACGTTATCGAAACGCATCGCTCGGGTAATCAGCGCATCACTAACAAAGTTGATGCTTCGCTTGTTTTTGGTTGATTGGTGTGGTAAAAATGGAAAATTGCGAAATGTAGGTGCTTCAGTTCATTGTTACATATATCGAATTTTCACATAAATATGCTTCATGGGTTTAGGCCCAGTTGGTAACTAGTCTTTGGGGACCAGTTGGTATCCAGTCTGGGACCAGTTGGGAAACAGTTTGGGACTAGGCCGAAACTAGTTACCTTCGGGACAGTTGGGGACAAGTTGGTAAACATTCTGGGACCAGTCATGGACCAGTTGGGAATCAGTTTGGGACTAGTCCGGTGGCCGTGTATTAGTTATCGATATACTCTTATGGTATCGCGACATCATTAGTTGGCAATAGAACAGCTGATTATCAAGAAAGGAAACAATGTATCAGCACTGTTCCTTAGCGGCAAAGTATGCAATGTATAAGGTTGCAATGTTTCGCAACTCTGCATACACAAACGGTTTAAATACCGCAGTAAAACAGTATCCAAACATTGTATTGGTACGTTTTGGGCGTCAGCCATAATTCAGATGGATCGTATGTGACATACCGGAATATCGAGGCATCCTTGCACATTTTAAAAAGTCAAATACAAACGATTTTGCATGAGCATTTAGTAGTGAAGAAAGTCTGCAGTCATTGGATTACACAAAATTTTTAAAATTTTTTAAATTATGATGATATTGTATGAGATTTAGTAGTGAGAAAAATCTGCTGTTATATCAGAAGTATCTAGAAAAATTTTTATGTCAATGTTGTTTACCTTAACAAATATTAAACTTTCTAAAATCATAGTGTAAATTCAAAAAAAAAACGCCGACTTACCCTCGTATATGTGGATATTTGAATTTGTTCTCAATAAAAAAGCCTTTTATTTTTAAATATGAATGTATGTATGTATATATGTAGTCTCTGTCATAGTTTTTTAAATATTTGTATCACTTAGTATAAAAATATTGAACCACTTGAACCGAACCGAACCGTGGTTCAGAGATACTCGGTACAAGTTTTTTCTAAGTGGATCGAACCACTGAACCGAACCACACCGATTTTTAGAGCGGTTTGCAGTCCTAAAAAAACAAGCGTAAAATAAAAACCAGTTTTGGGTAATTTTTATCTTCATATTTATCTTTATATTTATCCTCATCTTCGTCTTTGTCTTTACTTTTGTCTTTATTTTTATCTTTGTCATTATCTTTTTCTTTTTCTTTATATTTATCTTAATCTTAATCTTTATTTTTAACCTCATCCTCATCTTTGTTTTTATCTTTATTTTTTTATTTTTCTTCATCTTTATCTTTATTCTTATCTTTGTGTTTGTCATTATCTTTATTTTTATTCGTATCTTTATCCTTATATTTATCTTTATCTTTATTTTTATCTTTATCTTTTTCTTTATCTTTATATTTATCCTTATCTTTATCTTTATATTTATATATATGCAAACTAACGGGCTAGGAATGGGTAATCCCACATCAGCAATTTTGATGGAGATATTCATGCAAAAAAAAAGTATATGACGGAGCAGACAACAAACCTGAGAATAAAGTTCTACGCAAGATACGTCGATGATATCATATGTCTTGTAATGGGAGGCAAAGAAGAACATATTCTAGGCTATCTCAACGACCAACACACGAATATAAATTTCACTAGGGATAAGAAAAGCAAAGGAAAAATAAACAGCACAAAATTGCAGCCTTTAGACATCTAATAACCAGGCTTGAACGAAACCCATTGGAAAAATAAGCTTACAGCAAAGAACGATATACGCAATCGCAGAAAATAAGAAGAGGCACAAAAGCAAGGAAATCAAAGAAGAAGGAAAATAATGAAAAGGCTTGGGCAGTCTTAGCCTTTACGGGCAAGACATTATATAAATTGGCTAAGGTATTCTAAAAGTATGACATTAATACAGCATTTAGAACGAAGAACGATGTGGGGAGGATACTAAATAGCGCAAACGAGGAAGACCCACTAGACAAGCAATATATACGTTGACTTGCGAATGTCAACATAGTTACATAGGACAAACAGGGCGCAAGATAAAAACAAGATATCCTGAACGTATAAGGGACTACAACAAAAACTAAAACCATCTACCACACCGGAATCGAACTTCGCAACCATATGGCAGAAAACCAATGTACGCCAATGAAAATAGGAAAACCAACCAAAGTTCTCCATGTACAGCACTAAGGACAACGCCTAAACGTGTTAGAGGTATATGTGGCGATAGCCACATACACGGCTCGCTTTCTAGAGGCGCTCTCCCGCGCTCACCCTGAGCTGCTGTCAGCGGTGAAGTTAGAAGTCGGGTTTAGTCCGTGCAGTCGTGTCGTGCTATCAACAATTCGTTTTGATAGTATTTAAATTTAATTGTAAATTAATATAAGGAATAAATTTGTATGAAATAAATGTCGTTATTTCTATAGAAAACATTTTGATAGTGATTATTTCGATTCACCCAAATCACTACATATACATACAAACAAAAGACGTTCGTCGGAAGAATAATAAATGACCAAATAATCACCGCATATGATATATTATTCGAACCACTCAGGCTACTATACGCATAACAGGACAGAAGCCCAGCAACTACTGCAAACAACAGAACGCTGGTCCAAATTACAGAAATCAACAGGAAGAAAATATCTGATTTTTATCTACCTGCCAATCCATGCAACAATTAATCAAGAAAAGGTGAGCAGCTGACTTCTACTTGCGGATGTACTCACAGAACAAAACTACTGGTTGAACTAAAGAATATAATCCGCTGAGACGTACCTAACTAAGAACCAACGACGATTTAGCATGGCTATAAATAGTGACGGACAAACAGAAACTATTCAGAACGAAAAATTACACCGAAGATGGCACAACGCCGAAACCGGTTCGTCTCCAAACCAAAATTGAAAAGGAATGACGGAAAACCGTTCCACATTGCACCGATATATTTATCTTTATTCTTATCTTTATGTTATTAAAGTTATATAAATTTGTGTGATAATAAGTAACTTCGCCCCAGGTTTAGTGAAGAAAATGTGCAATGGATTACTGACAATTTTCTCGGTGTTTATACATACCGAAACAAGTAGCGCTCTAACTAACAAAACAAAAATGGAAAGTTTTCTAAGAATTTCGTGATGAGACGCATTTCTGCAAAACACTCTACATGGATAAAATTTCCTTCAGAAGTGAAATTTGAAGACGCAGTTGTAGAACGGTCGGTTTAAAAAAACTGCTGCATGTAGTTGGCGCCAAAGACTGTTCCCATGGCCGTATAATCAATCCATCCAAATGAATATATAAATACAAAAGGGTTCTTTTCTATCATGTATTTTTCTAGTGCAGATGTATCTTGGCCTGAGAGTGTACATGACAGCCAAATATGGAAAAATTCAAGTACATACCCATTTTGGTTCACCATAATCCCATAAATGCAGTTTACTAGAAGATGAAGGACACGGTTTCAAAGTTATTTTGAACATACTCAAGAATACGCAACAATGCTCGAGAATTTTAGCAGGTGCTAGACAAGGCTCGCAGATATTAGAAAATGCTAGATAATACTCAAATGTTGAAGAAACAAAATGCTAAATACTTGAATATGATCTAGCATAAGCATCCTCTAGCACGCACTCAGGTTTTTATTCATACGGCCCCTTATCTTTATCTCGAAGAAATCTGAACAGACTTGGCATTCATTAAGGAAAACTTTGGTTTGATCTTTATCTTTCATAAAGATAAAATTGTGAGAAGTGTGAAAGAGCATTTCCAAATGTTGAACACAGACATATATACAAAAAAAAAACAAGGAAACGGTATTTCATTTCCTGTGTGAATGCCCAGGGCTGGCTTCCTTAAAACATAAGGCTTTCGGGAAACACACAGTTGTGCAGCTAGCGAATTTATCTACTACTACAATAAGCGACATACACAAATTTATAACCGGGTCAAAGTGGTTTGTTTGAACCGCTCAAATGCTTGACAGGTAGGCTACGGTAGAATAAAACTGTCCGCGAGAAGTGCAACAAAATGGTGCTACTATGCACTAATTGAATCCTGAGGATAACTTGGGAGGTACTACACCCACCAACCAACAAACCAACAAATAAACTATAAAGCGTTTTGGCCAGAAATCAATCCTGGCTATAAACAATTGCTAACATAAAAAGTATATTATTTACTGGCTCCACAACTAGGAGTGAATATATATATTAGGGTTTTTTTTTTGCGACTATTTTTTTTTTACTCCCACCTCGAAATTTTGTGGGAAATACCTTAAAAAACTCCCTGAAAATTTGAACCCTTAATATTAATATTAAGTACTCGCCCAAGGCGTTCCAAGATCTCCGATATAAAATACACGTAAACTTTTTTATTTTTTCTTTAAAACTCTACAGCTCAGAGCAGGGGCGTAGCCAGAGATGAGCTATGGGGGGAGTTTTACTCAATTATTTCAGAATTAAAAACAAACAGAACACTAAAACATGGTATGCTATGCACATAAATAATTTTATTAAGAAAAAATCAACAATTCACAGATTTGTATTAAGTGTAAGCTCTATAAATATAACATAAAATTTGTGTAAGGGGCAAAAACTCAGCTTAAAAAAACAGTCTCATAGCGCAAAATTAATACGCCTGTTTTTCATTTTCGCCATTTCATCCAAAATTTCTTCTGGCGTAATTTCCATTTCTCCCTTCGCTCATTGTATTTCTCATATAAGTTTTTATAAATCGCAAGGAGAAAAATGATCCCTCATTTGTAGCGGTAGTTACATTTAGTTAGCGGTAGTTACGGTAGTTAATTGAAAATATTTATTGAAAAACTATTAAAATCAGTAGGCTTTGGGATTCTACTGCGAATATCTTCTAAATGGTAAGAGTAATCGATTAACCACAATAGACCTTTTTTGTAGAGCGTTCAATTTTCTATAGAAATAATTGAAACTCATTTGAAAATAATTATTTTTTAGTAAGCTACAAAATTCAAAACAAAAAGTTATTTTCCTTAAAATACTTCAATCGTTGACCTTGAATATCTTTTAAATGGTTAGATTAATGAAAAGAGTATAAGAGACCAGTTTTGTAGAGCGTTCACTTTTTTATAAATATTGACGATGCAACTGGTTTAACGATCCATTGGTGATAAGTAGAGAACGACCGAACGTCGATTTTTAAGGCCGAACCGAACCGAACCGAACTTCGGCCAATTTCGGCCGAAGCCGAACCGAACATTTTCAAGGGCCCAAGTAATAAACAAGCAATGACTTTTTAAAAATGTAGTATTATTTTTGATAAAAAAGCAAAAATGTACATACATGTACATGTAAATTTCAGAAAATAACATATACTTACATAAGTATTCTTGTAAAAATAACATAAAAAACTTGTTATGGCATGTGTTAATGTAGTAATAATTCAATAATTAATGTTCGGCCAAAGTTCGGCTTTTTTTTTGCCGAAGCCGAACCGAAACCGAACCGAACTTTTGTGGCCGAACATGGCCGAAGCCGAAGTTCGGTCGTTCTCTAGTGATAAGATATGACCATTTTTATATGACACTGAATTGAAAATGGAAAACTGTGATGAGCATAATCTTCCCGTTAATATTAAGAGCTCAGATTTGGTAAGTTCTTTCTAGAGGTACCTAAGAACTAGTTTTCGTGTGTCGGATCAAAAAAAAAATTGTTTTTTTTTACCCACCCTAATATATATATATATCGAAATACTCCCCAACCGAGGATTGTTCTATATTGAAAAATACCTTTGTTTTGTTAATCAAAAAAAAATTAGAGGTCACTGAAAGCGCTGGACCCATAAAAAACAATTTTAAGAAATGATTAAATTAATTAAATTAAAAAAATTGTTAAATAAAACATTGGTTATTATTCTTTGGCGTTTCCTGAAGAAAAACAGTTTATTTTTTCCATACAAAATACTTGGGAAACTTTGAGCGCTTTGAACGACCTCTAAATCTTTTTTGATTAAACAAACATATTTTTTTCGAGATACAACAATCCTAGGGTGTGACTTTCTTTATGGAACACCCTAATGTACATACATGTATACATATTAATGATTGCATGCAGGTGTGTAAATATATGTACATGCATATGTATGTGAAATCAGTGCGAAACAAAATTTCTCAAAATTAAGTGTATTTTTGCTGCATAAATGCTTACCATGAAAATTTTAATAGGATCAGTCGCGATGATGCAACGAATTATAAAACCTTCACCTTCAAATCTTCAATGCATCCCGACGTAAAGGACCAACCTTAATTTTGTAAATGTTTGCCTTAAGTGTTGAAATCCTTTAGGTAATCAGATCAGAAAGACTTAAAAATAAATACATACATATGTAAGTATGTATATACATATGAACAAAAATATATAACAACCAGCAAGAAAATATATATATGTACACGATAATATAGCGGTTAAAGTTTATGAAAAATTGAAACAGTGAGAATTTCTGAGACCTATAGCGGCGGATACAAAAGTTATATCAGTTGAATCAAACAAAAGAAAAAAGTGCAAAGAAGTGAAGGTATCGTATTATTGTAACATCCTGCCGGTGAACGTGCATGAGCGGGAAAAAGAAAAACAAACATGTATGCAGAGTGCGGGTAGGAAAAGCCCACATTTAGGGGCCTAGAGCGAAAATAGCAAAAAGTTTTTGCAAGTAACCGAAAGAGTGTTGCTCTTTAAATACTTCAAACAATAACAAAAAGATTGAAGTAGGCCAGAGTACATACACTGAAATTTTGAACAAATATATACATATATTTTAACCGCCGAGGGCAATAAATTAGGCGCGCCACTCAAACTCAGGCAAAAGTACTCAAGAAACCGAACAAAATCATAAACTTTGTCGTCAGTCAGCTGCAAGGGAGCAAGACCAACAACATACCGTAACTATAATGTACTTTGACTACTTGACACTGAGCTCCTACAAAATCTCAAATTAATAACCGGCGTGCTCAGGCTAATACATATGTACATACATACATATGTACTTAGCAATGGACTTACAAAACAAGGCAGTAAAGCCAATAGCATCAAACGCTATTATTTCGGCGAACAGGCGTGAAAACGCGAAGGAGTCTGCATTGGCGCGTGCTGAGGAGTGGACCACGTCGTCTAACTCTTGGACAGTCACTGTAGCCAATAGGACAAATGAGCAGTATGATGGCCGCAAGCAGCAGCAAAGCACCACAACGCGCTCCTTTGTGGACGAGTTGCTTAATGATACTTTTGCGTTTCTCAACAGCAATTCCATCATTAGCGGTGACGATGGTGGCAACGTCGATGGCATTAAAACTAATTTAATTTTCGGCAATCGAAACAACAATTCTCAAATCGTTAGTACAACCTCGACAGGCAATGCCACCTCTGGCGGCTTGGATGAAAGCAGCGGGATGTTGGACACCTTCGAAATACTCGGCATTATGCTGACCTATTATTATGTGCCCATTTTGGTATGCACCGGCAGCTTGGGCAACATACTCTGTGTCTGCGTCTTTATCAAAACGAAATTGCGCAAACTGTCATCAAGCTTCTACTTGGCCGCGTTGGCAGTTAGCGACTCCTGTTTCCTGCTGGGACTCTTCATGCAGTGGCTTAACTTTGTTGACATTGACATCTATAATCGCGACTTCTTCTGTCAGTTCTTTACATTTTTTAGCAATTTGGCGTGCTTTTGTTCGGCTTGGTTTGTAGTGGCGTTCACTGTGGAGCGCTTCATCGCTGTGGGCTACCCACTCAAGCGGCAGACAATGTGCACGGTGCGGCGCGCCAAAATCGTTATATTCGCACTCACTGCTTGGGGCAGCGTACATTGCACGCCCTATTGGATTTCGTCAAAGCCACTCTACTCGCCCAAACTAGACACAGTGCTATGTGATATGAACCCAGAATATAAGGTAAGCAAAAAAAAAAAAAATAAGATAACAAAAAATCCAAAAAAGAAACCCGCAACAAGTGGCGTCAAAATAACATAATGAATTGACGTTGAAGGCAAATAATGAGAAAATAGGTATTACTATTAAGAATATTCCATGTCACAAAAAATGATGTTGGAATGTACTGATTACACGGTGCTACAAAAAAAAAACTACGAATACACCCAAAACAAAACTTAGTGTAGGTTGTAGGTAGGGTCGAGTACAATATGAAAGTAGGTTTCTTATAGTTCCTGAATTCTCCATTTTTTATTTATTTAATACAAAAACGTTATTTTCGTAGTGGATGCACTTATATATTAACAGCTCGATTATTTTTCATCCGATTTCAAGAATCAAACACGTTTTGAAAAGGACATTCACAAAAACCATGCGCTCCACCCACGTAATGGTAATTACAAAGAACTCATAATTAGCGATATTTTAGGGGGATTGAATTCTGTCCGTGTTATTAGAGCAAGAAAATAGCGTATAAGTTAACTGAATAACTAAAAATGTGTGAGTACAAGCTTTTGAAGCAATTTTCACTTTGACATCAGAAAATCTTCGCAGGACAGAGCGTATTATGTCATTATGTATTTATTTCATAATAGCATTTACAAATTACTGACATACATATACCATAAAATGGATTATGGATGTAGCCCAGTAAAATTAGATAAATTTGTCCGGAATAATGAAAAAATTTGTAACAGCGATTTTTTGATGCAGTTTACTTCTATTTGACACGTAGATCATGGATCCACAGTCTTGCCCCTAAATTTCATTTGACAACATTCCGCCATCTTGGATTTTATTTTTTTTGGGTTTTTTGCGATTTGCAAGCTTAGTTTGCATTTTTCGTAAAAAATGGTTACATACAAATTTGTAGAGAATTTAATTTCCCATATTTGCTACATAGAAGGTTTTTACAAAAAAACACTTTTTATTGTAAACAATTAGCAAAAACTGCGAAAAAATTTTACATTGTCACGGTTTTCGCCAGTTTTCGACAATTTCTGTCGCAAATACATAGCATATTGAAATTCCAAAGTTGTAGAAAATTTCATTCTCCACAACTTTTATACATACGTTTTTTTTTGTACGACGTTTAGATCACGACCGGGAGCGTGCCAAACATAGCGATATAAGGTAAGCGGCGTAAAATTCATTTTCGTATAACGTCAACCGGTACACTACGATGGTCAAAGCTTTATAGGGCGGATTACAAGGATTAAGGTCTTGAAATGATCATATAGATGCCCTCCGTTAAAAACAGAGTGGTGTTGTAAAAATTCAACATGGCGTCTCAAATATGGCGTCTAAACTAACCGTAAACTAGATTTTGCTCTACAACTTTTGTGCCACCGGAGAACCCAACACTAAAAAACAAACAGTAACAGCAGGTTCTTATGTTTTTGAGATTGCTGATTACGAGCCTAGAGCATGATTTTAAAAATTCATAGCGGCGAATACAATATGGCGGTCAAAATAATAAAGTCGATCCGATTCGCTTGAAAAGTTTTCCTCTGGGGTCTTGGGGCCGCTTATTACGAATCTGAGGTCAAGTTGGAAAAATTCAAAATGGCGGACCCAATATGGCGAAAAAAATTTAAATCGATTATTACTATTATTATT
>JAPVRG010201831.1:0-16036 GCA_029783565.1 Rhagoletis cerasi | reverse complement strand
ATATCGTAGTTTTTGCATTTTTCGAAAAAACCGTTATATGGGAAGTGGGCGTGGTTATTGTCCGATTTCGCCCATTTTCAATACCAACCTACCTTGGGTAAAGGGCAACCTACATACCAAATTTCATTAAGATATCTCAAGTTTGCTCGAGTTATCGTGTACACGGACGGACGGACGGACGGACGGACAGACAGACATGGCTTAATCGATTTCTCTTTTCATTCTGAGCATTTTGGTATATATATGTCTATATCGATCTCGATTCCTTTAGGCTGTTCCAAACAACCGTTATGTGAACAAACTTAATATACCCTTGTGCACAAGTGCGCTCGGGTATAAAAAAAGGAAAAAAGGTTGCTCATACGCAACGCACGCTACATGGCGTATGAGTAACCTTCATTTCTGTACCTATTTCATACAAAAAAATCATTGCGCATTTCAATTTCTCCGTTCACAGCTTTTCTATTTATCCTTTGATTTTCTTCGCTGGCAGCGAAATTGTTTTCTCTTTTATTTATCTCGAATTAAAGTTTGAATTTTTTTAATTTTTTAATCAAAAAAACTAAATATCTGGAATGATTAACTAATTTCTCAGAAACTACTAGGCCTATGGAGTAGTGAAGTACGTCCCGTTTATGGAGAATCTTGTTAGCTTTAATTATCTATATTTCATATTAAGATTGTTAAATTAGTTCCTAAGTTATACGTGATTAAGTGGAACGACTTCTTCATTTTAGCTGAATAACGGTAAATTGAAAATATCTCGAAAATTTATCCATAGAAAAAGAAATGAACTCAAAATTCGGAATCAGCGAGCGATTCTGCATAGCAATTAATTACACGCATCTGGTGAACAAAAAAAAAACACAATTTTGTGATCCAGTGATATCAACCAATACAATTAAACAAATTGTCAAATAAACATAGTATGTATTTACATTTTTTGTTTTGCTTATTTGGATTACTGTATACTGTGGTAATATGCATATTTATATAATTTATGTTTAAAGGAAAAATATCTATTAAAATAATTTTAAACAAAAAAATTGCTAATTTGTAATACATTTGAATACTTTATTTAAATAAAACAGAAAATTACCTTAAAGTATACATGATTTGTTATGGCCGCTGTGTTGTAGTGGTAAGCAGTGCGCGCCTCCACTCCGCAGGCCCGGGTTCAAGCCCTGGTCAGAGCAACGTCGTAAACAAATTTAGAAAAAAGGTTATTTCTTAACAGCGGTCACCCCTCGGCAGGCAATGGCAATCCCCTGAGGGTACTTCTGCCATGAAAAAGCTTCTCAC
Organism: Rhagoletis cerasi; assembly: GCA_029783565.1. Classification (NCBI taxonomy): domain Eukaryota; kingdom Metazoa; phylum Arthropoda; class Insecta; order Diptera; family Tephritidae; genus Rhagoletis; species Rhagoletis cerasi. Next base: position 14,734 of record JAPVRG010201831.1, on the reverse strand, counting down.
AAAAATAAATTCGCCGTTCGGAGTCGGCGTAAAACTGTAGGTCCCTCCCCTTTGTGTGACAACATCTAGGCGCACGCCACTAATCGGAGGCCAAAGGAGGAGCTCGGCGAAACACTAACATATGTGTAAGCGCCAATCTATTATTATTATGTAAAAAATCAAAACATATGGTGTTTTTACATTTTTGATGTATTATCAAAAATTAAAAAACAAACAAAAAAACATTATAAGCAATCCGCAAGTGAGTTGCGATAAAGTTCTGATTCCGCCACTACATGTCAAATTAGGACTAGTAAATAATTTTGTCAAGTCATTTATTAAACTTAATGATGCCGCAAAAACATGTCTCAGAAATATATTTCCTGAAATGTCATATGCTAAAATTGAAGCTGTTTAGTGTGTAATTAATATTTGTATTGTACATGTATTGTATTTCTTACGAATCTATGAATCTATAATTTTAGGTATTTTTAACGGTCCGGACATTCGCCAAATGTTAAGAAGCGAAGACTACAAAATCATTAGATGCCAATGCTGCGATTGCTTGGAGTACATTAAAGGTAGTTATCACTATGGTTCTTGGCAAACACCATCATGCAAATTTCCGTGAATATGTAAATAACCTGATGGAAGCGTTTTTTAGAGCGAATGTTCACATGTCGCTAAAAGTACATTTAATGCATGCTCATCTTGACTGGTTAGAAAACAACTCTCAACCGAATCTGATGAACAGGGAGAACGCTTTCACCAAATTGCTGTTCCAATAGGGGCCCGGTACAAAGGAACAAAGTTAAATGCCATGATAGCTGACATATCGCACACCGTCTTCAAAAGAGACACAACTCAAAATTACCCGTTTGCCATAAAACGCGGAAAACGATTTCCAAGCACATGTTAATCATTGAAGAGGGTGTGTGATATTTTGGTGGCTAAAGATCGCTAAGGAAAACTTGGACGAAGACGAACTTGGTGATGAACACGAACTTGGTGGTCAACATGAAGAAAACAGTGTTGATTCAAACATTATGTCAAACTAATTTATAATTTTTTACGCGTTTACGATCGATAAAGCAAAAGTATAGATACATATGTGCCATAGACGCACATAAAAATATAAAAGCACAATGTCTTTTGATATTTTACATAACAAGTTGTATATCAAATTACAGGTGAATTTCTGTTTTATTTAAATAAAGTATGTAATCTTATTACAAATGAGCCTTTTTTGTTTAAAAATTTTTTTTAATAGATATTTTTTCTTTTAAACATTTTTTTTTTAATTTTTAAACACAAAGTATATAAATATGCATATCAGAAGAAAAGGCGTTCAATCATCTCTACAACGTTACCAATTTATTAAGAATCAGGTAAAAGTTTTTTGAAATATAAGGTTTTTAATTTTTCGAAGATCTAACCTTTGACTCCTTATAGCATCTTAAATATAAGCTTGCATGAAAAAAGTTATATACCATGTAAATAAGAGGAAAAGGCGGACCAAATCTATATTTTTACTCTTCTAGTTATTTACATATAACAATTAAAAATAATTTTTTACGAAAGTGCAATTTCGAACTTCGAAGGCCCATTTCTCGATTTCGGAGGCTAACTTCGAAAAAAGGAGAAATTACTTTTTTACTTATGACTCAATCTCTTATAAAAATTTGGTTTGGTCCAATACCCAGCCGAGTGCTGTACAGTGTTATTTATTAAAATCTGAAATGATATGGGTAAAGAGCATTCATGATCGTTTTGAAGAGGAATCACAGAAAAATTTATAGAGGTATATAACTTCAAAAACAAAGTATTTTCTTATCTAGAGAAATCCAAAATGGTCTGATTGAAGAGCATTCATTATCTTTAAGAAGACAGATCCTGCTTCGTAAAGAGAATACGCAGTTGCTCTAAAAGTTAAAATTTATAGAAGTGTGGGAAGAAAGTTTGAATCCCCCAAATCCTCCCCTGGATCCACGACTGATATATGTCAATGACTGTTTTCAACCGGATAAGTAGTTTAGGCACTGTTCATTGATTTACACTAGTTTACACGAAAAATTAACCTTTGTAAAAAAGAATTTCCTAAGCTATCTTTGGGTCGCTGAACATGAAAACAAACCCCATTTTTTCATTTATTTGTCAATATATTTTAAAACAATCATCTAATAGACCCAAGCAACCTACCGTTCGAAAGGTATTGATGTGCCCTTTGCGACCAAAATCATTTTTGATACTCATTATTGATTACAAAAAATTCGTTTAAATTTTTTTCAAGTTTGAGTAAAAGATAAATCATTGCAGTAAATTTTGAGTCTAGGATTATCCAAATCAGATAAGAAATGCAGATGTTATGGAGCACTGAGTAAAATTTCTAACTTTATATTTTTCACACAATCACACTTTTGGTCGAAAATAAGGTTTTTTTTGTTGTTTTGTTTTTTTTCTTATTGCTGGATGCAAATTCGAGAAGACTCCACCCAACACAAACGGACATTTTTTTTTTCTTAGGTTAACACAATTACGCAAATGTTCAAGAAAGACTTCGAAAGTTAACAATTTATGTCATGTTGAAATTTGTACCGCAAAGTTTTCGGTAAATCAATGAATAGCTCCTAAGCTACTTATCTGGTAGGAAAATGTAATTGACATACATCAAGCGCGGATCCTGGAGGGGTTTGGGGGATTCCAAAACCCCTGCCAAAACCCCCTTCGAAATTCTCGGGACCTGTATTGAAATGTGACGTACTTTTGTTAAACAAATTTGAAAAATGCGGTTGACATAGATGATAGCCAATTTCATAAATTTCAATAATGTAAAAAAAAATTTAAGATTGGCCAACTATGTATGACCAAAAAAAAATTTCCAATTAAGTGTGTGCACATCTTTGGCTATATCTCGAAAACTGTTCTACTTGCTGAACATTTAACATCATACTGGAAAACAGGGGAACATTTTAGATAAGAAATGAAGATCAAATGTCACTGATCAGAAATTTTTTTCAAATCTGTAAACTAGTGTAATTTAAGTAGACATACAGCCTTATTATGTACAACGAACGACAGGCAACACGAACGATTCGTCTGCAGAAGAATGCTTCAAAAATTAGTCCGGCGGCAAAATTCTAGCAAGTTTAAACGTAACCGAGACGATTGTAACGCAATCGATCAAAAGCAAGATGAAGACGACGGATAGAGTAATAAAATCGCAAGCAGAGACGTCGTCGTCTGCAGAAGAATCGTTCGTGTTGTCTATCGTTCGTGATACATAATAAGGCCGATAATTTTTCTGTTATTAGGTATCATATATTTATGCTGCGATATATGTATGCTCGTATGTGATATATTTTGCAATGGAACTAGGTTCCACACCTAGGGCACAGTACAAATATAAATTTCAAATTGCTGTGCTCCTAAAATATATATGTACATAAATATACATCAAACAAATTGATAAATTGGCTAATAAATTCCTCTTTTCTATTGTTTGCCTTTTGACATAAGCAAATTACTTGGAAATGTCAACTCACGCCTATGTGATACAGCTACAACAAGGACCAGTAAAAGTACACTTTACGTAAAGCAACTATTTAGCGGCAGCGCTCAGAGCGTTCCGATCAGCAATGTTAATTTGTAAAAATTTTAACATAAAACGGTGGTTTTCATATATTTTTCATATTTATCAATTAAAGCTTATACATTTATTTGGGGTTTTCCAAAAGATTTATATACTGTAAGAAACTTTTTTTCAATAAATTGTAAAGTTTATTCCATTGGTGCTATAGAACAACCATGTGTGTACGAAATGGTGTGTTACTTAAAATTACACTTTTGGAAAATTTATCCCCATAAAGGACTTTCACCACAGTTTTTTTACTGGATATACTGAATATACGGTGATGTTAGTAATTACACGATGCCGAATACGCTACGTTACTTTCGCATCAGACGCGTTAGTTTAAATCGTACGATGCGAAACGTAGTCGTGCAGTGTTCTAGTAGAAATGTATAATCAATGTACATATGTATTCACATACATATGTATTGTTGATAAACATTTGTATGTTATTTGTTTCAACTATTGGAATGTTTATGCACATGCAAACTAGATAACTTTCAGCGAAAATTGAAAAGCTGCATAAACAACGTAGTCCGAGGAACAACTATATGAGTAATGTATGTATACTTATGTACATACGTACATACATGCAACATATCAACAATGATAGCAACAAATTTGAAAATTTTATAATTACAAATTCCAAACTAAATTGCATGTTAAACGATGGTTATCCGACAAAGTTATTCCCGGACAATAGAAGGAAATACTTAGTTCATACCGCTTGTCTACTGTGCTGGCCCCTCTGACTCTTCTGATGCAATGACCAACTTCCAAGCATCGTAAATAACTGAGGATTTATTGTTTCAAGCTAAAATGAAAGGTTGAGAAAAGAGTAAGGGAAGGAGAATGGGATGGAAAATCCGACAGCATACCTGAAGACATTCAACCCAAAACTATTTAGATGTGGAGTAAAGTAAAGCATTGATAGGGTATAAAATTCAAGTTGAACTAAGAGGCTTAAAACTGCCTCTTGCATAATCGTCCCTTTCAAAATTGTACATTTATTTCATAATTTGTTGCAAATAACTTACTTTACTTTTCCTTGCAAAGGTTTAAAGTGGGGTTATGCAGGTTTTAAACGCACCATTGGACATCCACATCCGAAGGCCGCAGCGGCTTCGTAAATTGCATGGCTGCATTGTGTAGCCTGATGTACATTTGTAATGGTATCACCGCTGGAAGTGAGACAACTTCAAGTGAGACAACTTCTCTGCTGCCTGCAGCTGTGTAAGAATAGCATTAGTTGTGTTTTGGTACGCACTATCTAGGTAAAATCTAGTACTGTGTTTAAATTGATTTTAAAAGCTGGCGTTTTCGTACGCCAAAACTTGCAAGAAACTAACAAAAGAGAGGCGATTGAGAGAGCGAAATTTACAGCAGAACTTGCAAGTTTTACTGGATTTTTACTGGATAACTTTTTACTAGTAACTATTTGTAAAGAAGTAAGAAAAACAGCTGATCGCATGATGCTGGGTGCAATTTACATTAATAGAAGAATTGTTTGTGAGGCTTTTATAGTTTAAATTGACAAAATAAACCTACTTCACTATATAAGAAGATATGAATCTGTATTTTTTAGGAAATATCTTCGGAAATTTGCAAATTAACCAGCTGTTCATCAAACTTGTAAACTTTTACTGGTTGTGCGTTCTCGTACTTACTTGCATGTTTCTCTCACTGTCTTATTCTCGGAAATTTGGTTACTGGCAAGCTACTGGATAGCCTCCTACTGGAGGATGCGAAAACATAACTATTGTGTTGATTGTGCACTTATCTGCATTGCTTCCGTTATGAAAGCCCATTTTACTGATTCAAACTCTGCTGCAAGTGATGGCATTTCACCTCTAAATTATTCAGTTCATTACAGCTGAAGAAAAGTGGCAATAAAACTGCAAATCTTCTAGTGTACGGCACAAAGTTGATTTCAAATTTAGGCTGTGTGCGAGTACGTATAAATTGCTACCTAAATAGAAGAAAATCCTAAATCACTGGAAAGTGGCGGCAATGCAATGAAAAGGAAAAATTTAGATTTTTTTCGAGCATACTTTCCAACCTAAATTGAACTATTAAAAATATTAGAGCGAGCGACGTGAGCAACGATTTTTTGGAAAGTTTTAATTAATTTTCATCATAGCTATGGCACAAAAAAGGAAATATTCAGAATGATGTAAGTATAAATATATTTAATTTTTGCATTAATGCAGATAAGTATATGTACCTATGGATAATTTGATGTATATTATTTCGCAGGATTAGAAAAGCAGACAAAGCCATCACAAAATTATTCATTTTGCATACATACATATGTATGTAGATATACATACTTATTAAAAGCAAGCAAATTCAAATTCCAAAACTATCAATTTAGGTTGTCAAACGAACTGGCACAGTTTTAGCTGCTGTTTTCCTAAATTGTAGCAGAACGAAGTGATGATAGGCTTACAAAGTGTAATTTTCTTTCGTCGAGAGAGGACTTTACTAAATTGCCCACTAAGTCCAAAGCAGCAGCCAACTTTGATATTCTTGTTAATGCTGGTTGCCAAGCACACAAAGTCCTCCACAACTTTAATATTAAAACAATGAGGTAGGTGCCTAGACGCGCATGCGCTGACCTTTGTATGATGACAGGAGATACTTCGTTTTTTGTCCTCGTTCACCACCAGACGATCGCGCTTTGCTTCTCCATCTACTTTCGAGAAGGCAGAACAGACGTTAATTTTTTGTTACCGATGATGTCGATGTCCTCCTCAATGAAATCTCGTTTTGTAATGAATAACTCGAAAAGGCCTTTCCCAATTCTGAAATAACTGATGGTGTTGTTCAACGTCATTTTACTTATATCTCAGATTCAGACATCGTGGCATAAAGACAATTTCTTTTCGTGCTGTCAAAGCGGATTTGAAATGATAGAAAAACGGATTGGTTTATCGATCCTCTTCTCGCGGGTATTTTCCAAGGTTAGGCGAATGGTGAATTCCTGGAAGATGTTACATTCATCAGGTCAAAAGACACACTGAAAAGGCCCATTCAGTTCGTTGATGGTGAACTTTAGACTTGATAAGAACTTATAGCAATGCTGCGGCAGTTGTCGCATATGACGGAGTCCTCCTTCTTATGGATAGAAAATACCACGTTTAGACTCCACGCTTAGACAGCAGGCGTACTTTCGTCAGAACATATTTTGCATAGAAGAGGTCGCCCCGGTCTTAAAACCTTCTATAATTTGCCGAAACTTCTAGAAAAATTTTTGGTCGGTATTTCTGTCGGCCAGTATCTTCGCACTCACGTATTTAGAATCCTATCTCCGCTAAAGAAAGTTTCATACCGAGAAACGAAATAAATATAATAATTTTTCTCACCCAAAAGGATCATAGAATTCTAGCTTCGTTGAAGGAAGTTTTATATCGTCAAACGAAATAGCTGCAATAATTATTCTCGCGTAAAAGGATCGTAAAATTCTGCGTCAACATATTTTATTATCACCAATCAAATTTTATACGGAGAATAATTAAGGCAGCGCCCAAATCCTTAAACAAATAAAGATTTCTATGGCTAAGAAAAGAAAATTCAAAAAAGCAAATGATGAAATATTTTGAGTAGAAATCAAAATTGATCTTTAAATTTTCCTAAAATCAAAAATATTAGCAAAGGAGTTTGAAGGATTAGAAGGATTTCTTCCGAATTTGCGCGTTGATTATTTGAATAATGTGAATATGGATTTCGTAAAATATCTTTTTTATTAAAGATCCCCTAAATAAGAATTTTAAATATCTTTTTAAAAGCCTTGACTAAATTTTATCGAATTGCTCCCAGCGTATAATTTAAATAAAATGCGTTTCTCAAGGGAGCAAGTTTTTGAAATCATTAAAGCAAATAACGAGAAAACTAGGCAAGAATTTGCTGAACAACTAAACATGAGCAAACAAGCTAGGAAAGAACTAGCTGATCAAATAAATAGCCTCACGTTAGCTCTTAATCGTTTGGAATCACCAAGTATTGAACCGTATGTCCCTATAGACCCGAGATTCTGGAACAGGTTGTATTGATTTGGTTAAATCTTTACCTTGCGCTTGCTCTTATCCAGCTTGGCGCTCCGCAGCAAATTTTGTTATTGAATGTTTTGAGGAAGGATCAGAAAAATATTATGCTGCTATGGGTTAACTTACAAACAAAATTACGGGTTCTGCTAAATCTACTATTTCGTCTTTTCATACAGTTCTAAATTTTAAAGCAATTGTTGCCAGGCTTGGATCAGACATACGGAGACAAGTGGCCAATATACGTATTAGAAAACGAAATGAGTATCCTTAGGCAAGGTAATTTACCAGTTGCAGATTATTAAAAAATGGTCAAAAAACATTTAACGCTAATATGAAATAAAGAATTAATGACGTACATTGGAAATGATGGCGTGATAGACACACTTAACGAATGTGCAAGAGCAGGGACCGAAAATAACAGTTATTTTTTTCAACGGTTAAACTTGGCCAGATATTTTTTATGTCCGAAATAAAAGTCCTTTCCGGATAATAAACAAACCGCTTATCCAAATTAAACAAATTTCGTATCAAATGAAAGAAGACGAAAAAAGCTTTTAAACTGAAATGTCTAAACTAGGAAAGCCACCTATTAAAACATATTTCAACAAAAAATTGTATTTAATTACCATAGAACAAACCTTGGGTCAGGTATATGACATTATTTTGTATTAAATTATAAAAAACAATATAAATGAAGGTGGTAACCTTCGTTCGTTATTTCTGTTTAAAAGCTATTTAAGTCCTCTTTCATTTAATACCAAATTTGTTCATTTTGGATAAGCGGTTTGTTTATTATCCGGAAAGGACTTTTATTTCGGACTTAAAAAATACCTGGCCAAGTTTAACTGTTGGAAAAAATAACTGGTATTTTCGGTACCTGTGCAAGAGAGAATGAATTGCGTGTGTTTATCTCTGGTCTTAGGCGTCCAATATATTATATCCTTTATTCTTCTAAGCCAAAGGATCTTCCCACCGCGTTAGCTGCGGCTGAAAAATTAGAAACTAATCGCAGACGACATGATTTTGCGCGTACGATTGCTATGGGTAATTTGGTAAAACCAAAGAAAACCTAGACTAACGGTACCTCAATATAAATTGTCTCAGAGCAATCAGCTGCCGTATACAGGTAGATTTAGGCGATTTAGTCGGCCAAGAGTGATATTATTAAAAGTTAACTTATGCATAAATGTGTGGCTTTTATTCGTACTACACAAGTCTAGGAACCACACACTATCCCTCTCGTTCACGCATAACCCCACTGTGTCAATTTACATTTAGTCGAGGTCTTAACGCTACTTATAGTATACGCATCCAATGTAGAATAGCTACGAACCAGTTAGACAGTCTTAATACGAAATGTAGCAAATGAAAGGCGGAAGAATCCCCCATAAACGATATATACAATCGTCTCGCAAAATGAAGTAAAAAATTCCACAAGGATGAGACAAAATCGTGTTCCTATTAAGTTTGATTTTATTCTTGGATACTCGCACATGGCGCATGAGTAACATTCAGTTTTTCCATACACAGTATGTTCGACAATTTATTTTATACAGAATACACTATCAGCAAAAAAATTAAAAAAACAACGCTATTTTAAAGCAAATTGAAACTTCCACTTTATTATAATAAAATTTAGTGGGCTAGAAAACTGCGTTATAAAAATTCCCATGGTTACGTTGAATGGAAACGAATACATTTATAAACATATTTTTAAAATCACCATAGTAGATGGTAAAGTGTGTAACGCGCCCACAAACACTATATCAACAAGTCGATGTTACATATGCGGAGCAACTACTAAGGACTTCAATGATTTGTGTAAGAAGAACGAGATTAGCCCATAAGCTCGCGACTTTGGAATTTCTGTCCTGCACACTAGGATGCGATTTTTGAAAGAATTCTGCATTTAGGCTATAAGTTGCCTGTTTAAAAATATATGGAAAGAAGAACCCAAGAGGAAAAAAGTTTAGAAGATAAAAAAATAAATACAGGGAAGATATAGACTTGAAACAGGCTTGCTAAATCCAACTTTAGCAATAGTAATGGCGGAAATATCAGCAGGTGATTCTTTGAAAATCCAGAATTTTCAGCCAATATTATTGGCATAAGCTTTGATTTAGTCTATAGACTAAAAGTAATGTTAGAAACGATATCAAGTGGACATAAAACAAATACTACGAAGTATACTGAATTCTCTTTAGACACAGCAAAGTTATATGTGAACCTGTTTGGATGGCATCCCATGACCCCATCCGTGCACAGTATCTTGATACATGGAGCATGCATCATAGAAAAGGCACTTGTACCTATCGGTCAATTGTCCGAGGGGACTGTTGAGGTCCAGAACAAACATTTCCGGACTTACAGAGAAAATTTTTCTAGGAAAAATCTTTAATAGTTTTTAGACGTACCAGTATCAATTAATGGACAAAGCTCCTGACCATTCGCTGTTTTCTACGTAATGAATGGCAGGAGCGATTTTAGTTTAAAAAGTTAATTTCGTCATTAAAATCGGGAGCTTCAATTTGAGACTTATCATAATGACCCTTATCATTGTAAAATAAATTATCTTCATTATCTCCGGCGCTACAGACTACTGGGCCCGGAGAACACAATCAGCCTGTATCCGTCAGGGAAAGTTTCGTCGTGTTAGAGTCTCTAAGTAAGATTTTTATGTTGTGACGGGGGCACCGCTAATAAGTAAGAGATAAAAGCTCATATGCATAAGTTAGTTTCGACCATATTGGCCTCCTCTTCTTTCGGAGCGCGGGATGTTCAAGAATCTCTCTTTGATAAGGATTGCGATACGTTCGTTCACCGGAGCGAAAACCAGTACTTGGAAACGAAGTCTCTCCGCACCACAAATCCTACACCGGATTTGCGCTGCATTACGTACAGCTGCAATAGACGTCGCAAGGTCATATATTTTCTTACCTTTCCATGTCCCTCGCATTTATTGGATGGCGGTGATGCCTGTATTTTCTATAACGAGGACATCAACCAGACGGGCAGAGGCACCTTTCCCAGGGACAGGACATTCCAGGTGCATGCCCCTAAATCGTAGTCCTTAAAACGTTTCCCACAACAGAAGCTGCAAAATAACTATGCTACTGGCGAATGCGGATTATATTCACATCGTTGGCCCTGAAACCCAGGGATGTCAGCGCAGCATTTTCCAGCATTGAAAAAGAAGCTAAAGAGGTTTGTCTAGCGATGAACGTGGACAAGACAAAGTACCTCCTGGCAACACATAAAAAGTCTTCGCGTATTGGGACACACGTCACTGTTGGCAGTTATAACTTTGAAGTAGTGAAGGACTTTGTGTGCCTAGGATCCAGCATAAACACCACCTATAATGTCAGTCTGGAGATAAAGCGAAGCATAACTCTTTCCAACAGGTGCTACTTTGGGTGCGGTAGACAAATGAAAAGCGGAGCCCTCCCTCGACGAACAAAAATTACGCTCTAGAGGCTTTGAGTGCTTTCGAGAGAATTTCTTCTACGCAAGATCTACGGCCCTGTTTACGTGGGCGACCAGTACCGAAAAAGATGGAATGACGAACCGTATGAGCTTTTTAACGACATGGACATAGGTAAGGGCGTAAAAATACAACAATTGCGCTGGCTTGGACATTTTGTACGCATGGATGACTACGCTCCGGTGAAAAGATCCTTCGACTCAGCTCCCTTGGGTGGACGACGAAAACAAGGGCGCCCACGAAAACAATGAAAGGACCAAGTGCAGAATGACTTATCTGCACTTGGGATGAACAACAAATCCGCAAAGGAGAGAGGCAAATGACGAAGCTTTTTGTCTCGACCCAAACCGACAAACGGTTGTAGTGTCAAATAAGAAGAAGAAGATAATTTGTCAGCACAGTTTGGTAGCACTGACAAATGAATGTATGCACAACCAGATATTCCGCCGTTGTTTCTTTTAACTTACGCCAATTATATCGCCTTGATGCTAAATATTTATTTGAATGAATATTATTTTGTTTAAAAGTACTTTTACCCCATTTAATGATCCATCAACTCAGAATAAAATTACTAAAACTAATTTATTAGCTTAGCCATTATTAATTCGTACTCCTACGATTTCTTCCCAGATACGTTTTTAAATCTCGTTGTTAGCTTCTCCTACAGAAATGGCTTTCATAGGGTCAATACGTACTTGAAAGGTGGTGCAATTTACATTCAGAAAAGATACCTTAGAACTTGATATAGCTTTTTGTTTTTTATTGGGTGCATTCTTTTGCAACCGAGCTACAAAAGAACACTCGGTAAAATAACGAGATACATGCAAAGCAACAACACAAACTCGGCTATTTATCCGACTTCACCCAGGTCGGTTAAAAAATAAAAAAATACGCGACCAGATGCATAGTGTTGTTAAGGGGAAAAACTGCTCTATTGTAAATTGTTCATTAAAAAGCCTTAGGGAAATATTTGTTTCCTTATATACTATATGAATTCTTTAAAAAAAAACGTATATATATATATATATATTACACAAATACTTAGCAAAATTACTCATTTCAGTTGACTTTTGTGTATAAAGCCCATTCATAGTAGATACCAACAGGGTTGTTTATGTAGCTAAAGTGAAATTTTAACCGACTTGAGCATTTTTTTTCGCTCGGTTAAAGAGAAACGAAGCTATTCTCAAATCTTCTATATTGCTACTTAAAACAACTCAACACAGAAAATGGGCATTATTATTTCGCACGGCTGCTATTAACCTAAATTAGTGCCTAGTAACGTCACCTTTAGCATTGATTATTGCTTTACATCGATTCTTCATGGAAGACACTAGCTCCTCACACTCTTTCGATGTAATGTAGGTAAAGATTTCTTAAATTTTGTTCTAAACTCCAAAACTATTCTAGGTGGCTGATTTCATAGCCGTCCTTTCATCATTGCCCACAAATATTTGATGGAATTAAGAGCGAAGTTTGGCGGAGGCCTGTCCAAACCATCAATATTTTTAGTCTAAACCAATTTTTTGTAATTTTGTCTGGAAAATAAATTCATTCATGCGAAGCTTCCAGTAAATTTATGTGGTCCTGTGATTTTACAGTGCCAGTTCTGAAGTGTAATTTATCAACACCCTTCGCTGACATGCACCCCTACTGACGCTTGCTAGGAAGTTTACCATCCGCCACAGACAGTCCCTGGGGTAGGCTTCGTTTTCCCTGCGCATGACTCTTGATCTGGTGTTACCAGCGAAAGCATCAAACTTGGATACATCGCTAAATAATACTGAATTCCATTGCTTTTGCAGCCAACTCTATCTATTATTTGCCTATCTTTACTTAAATTTTTTTTTAAAACAGTAAGCAAGGGCTTTTTTAGCCTAGACAAAAAAAGACTGTCAAACTTAAACCAACAATAATTTGATAAGCAATTGTAATCCAATTTTTTAAAGTTTTTTCTGGTTGAGTTACGGCCCACTTGTTTCCTGATCCTGTCAGACCATAGTGTTGACAAATTTCAAACCGTCGATTCTCCTTAATGACTGCGGTCAAAATGCGCAAATCGTGTGGTGTAATTTTTGATATGCAACCGCGATTACGCATTTTTGTCTCAGTGGTACCATTTCTTTTAAAACTTTTAACAACATACTGCATTGTTGATCTTGATGAACAATTATTGATTTGCGTATACTTTCACTAGTGAGCCTTCTACGTGTCATCGTCGATGAATTATGATAACCGGGGATGAAGAAATGATGGAAAGCATAACCGCCAAAAAAGGTGCTGTAAACAAACAGTTGGGGTGTTCACACCAGCCTGGTTATCAGGTTATCTGGTTATATTTTTTACTCAATTTACAAAAACAAACAAACAAAATACACTAGAGAATAATATATTATAACCAGATAACATGAAAACCCGAATGACAAACTTAACACTTTACATGTAAATCAACATCGAATCTTGAATGATCGCACGGCAAATTGGACATACTATTTTAACTCCAGACTGCTTAGTCCGCTCTCTTTCATTCGGTCGTAAAAATCGCGACACGGAGTTCGGCGCACAAAATATTATGGATTGCGTAGCCGATGCTGGTCCGACAAACACTATTTTTTGGAATGCGGCCAAAGGCCACCGACGCAAATCGAAGTTCTGTGCAAGAATATTCTATCTGGCATACCCGAATTTGAAAAATTAAATCATAGTTATTTTAGCTATTGGTACTCAAAATTATTTCTGAGAAAACCTGTTATATTTCATAATTTAAGGGTGTCTGTAATTAAAAATGCAATGTAAAATGTGATTATTTCGTATATTTATAGCCGTGGAAAATTAACGATAAATTTTGAAATATTCAACAAAGTTAATTTCCACTCACGGATGTGAAAAATATTAGGGTTGAAACGCGTGATTGGGGCTCCTATTGACCAAATTTTATGTTTTTACCAGGTGCCCGTAAACTGCACAGATAGCGTGACAATGTTAACACGCGTTCAATTAACAGAAAACATGTGTTTCATAAACAGTGTGACTAAAAATGCATTTTCAGTTCAAGGGGGTCTAACTTCAATTTATGACTTTACTACATATTTGTACAAATTTTAATATAACTGTATTTCACTTATGCATTGGAAATAACGTCATATGATTTTATTTCCAAAACAAAATTCAAATAAGACCATATGGCCTTATTATTTATGGTGTTATTGCACCCAACGCATCGTCTCGAGAACCAAACGAGTGTGCCGAATTTCAGCTCAATCGGACACTCAGAAGATGAAACTAAATAAAAGCTTGTAATAAGGCCATATGACTTTCTTTCTGTGAGTAGCTTGACCGAGGCTGCCTGCGGTATGGTGGGCAAACGCAGATGGCCAAGCGGCACGAACGTAGATCGCCGAGATGTTATGAACTCCATCACGCTGGAACCCGCTTTGAAAAAATCCAAATTTGTTTTGTGATTTCTATAACTACAAACGATGCAATTGATTGTAGTGAAATTCATTTTTTTGTAGTTGTTATAGTTACTCCGAAAATATAATACATTGTGCGGAAACCAAGCAATTTAAGTAAATTTTGTTTTTTTCTTTTTCAAATACG
>JAPVRG010201829.1:0-19326 GCA_029783565.1 Rhagoletis cerasi | reverse complement strand
TTTCATATAACGGTAAATTTTAGATACATGGAAACTTCGATATTTCGAAATTTAGAAACGGTACTTTACTCAAGGTTGGTATTCACAACAATCTCTTAACAAGAAATAAGGTTTTTATTGACGGTAGGAAAATAGGCGTAACACCGCCCACTTATGACTAATTAAGTTTGTCTCGGTAACCGCTTTATAGATTTTTACCAAACACTGCTAAACTATTTCTCTAAGTTTCACTCAGAATATTGTCGAAAATGTTTGAAATGGGAAAAAACCACCCCTGTTTACCACGTAACAGTATGTTTCAGCATCGTGAAAAAACGATGTTTCATACGTGCGCCGGGTATTTAATGTTCGGTTTCACCCGAACTTAGCCTTCTTTACTTGTTTTATTTCTATTTTGTATCCTCTTTTTGCTACTAAAACGCTCGACAACCGCCTCGCGTGTGCCGGTAGCCTTCAATGGCCGCGCACAACTACTGACCTACTAACGGTCATAGCTCGCTCCTCTGATCCCTGCGCGCTTCTGCTCGCTTCACATTTAGGGCCGGCTATGTGCTCCTTTTTTATTTATCGCTGGAGTAGGGCTTGTATGTAAATATATAAGTGATTTGTTGTGGTGCAGAAAATGTGCCATCCTAGATTCATACGCCTGCCTGCTGGCTCCACTGATCCTGTCCATACTCTTGTTCCCAAATTTTTTTTAGTCGCCCTCTACCGTGTTTTCTCTTAATACACTAAATTGAATAAATAGTGGGCTTGGTTATACAAATAATTGTTATTTAACAGCGACGGGCGAGACTGTTGCTGTTCGCTGTTTTTCACTTCTCCGCGTCAAATAAACTTTTTAATTACCTGGATCTGTTGTGCGCGATAATTTGACACATTTTTAGCGCACTCAACTTAGAAATGGTGGTGGTGTAGACGAGAGCCTTTTGTATTATTACAGTCTCGATAGAGCCACTTGACTTAATTGGCGAGATATTAAATTTCAAATATTATACTAAGCATTTTGAGAAGAGTAAATGGGTATAGTATGGCCGCTTGGGCTTACTCAATGGCGATAACTGACTGCCGTCCCTAAATTGGCGCGTCAGGCTTCAAAGGACTGTAAAAAATTCTCACGCCCATTCAATTTGTATGAAGCATTCCACAATAACGCGGCGCTAACGCAGGGCAAACGGAATTTTCATTTTTGACAGAGCATTATGTGTTTAAGTTGGGTGCGGAAGACAGAAATAAAGAAAGAGGATAAAAAAATGAAAGAAGAAACGATAATAAAAATGAGAGGAAATGACGAAATGTCAAAAATAACGCCGCTTTTATTTCAGTATAGCGCGCGCTGGCACTCGTTAGCGCTAGATTACGCAAGGCTTAGCGCTTAAATTTAGAGGCGGCAGTAATTGGCAACTTTTTTAAAAACATTTTCCTTAAACTTTTACTTTTATTCTAGAATGTACTGGACATTGAACCATTTGAAATTTGAAAATTGTGCGCTAAATTCTCGAAGTCTATAAATTACTTTAAAAGCCGTATGAAAAGTACTAGTATGAAAATATTTTTTAGGAATTTGCCACCTATTTGAAAATTTTAATTTAATTTAATTAATGAGACAAATTAAATATTAGAATATGGGTAGCAAACTAAAGGGATTTAGGACAGTTTACTGTCGAAGAAATTTTTGAGGGTTGCCACCTGTCTGAAAAATTGTATTCAATTAAATTGATAAAATAAATGAAATATTACAATACAGTTATCAAACTAAAGGTGTTTAAGAAAGTTTACTGAAGTTTTGAAGCGGGTTGCCACCTATTTTAAGAATTTATTTCAGTTAAATTAATAAGAGAATGTATTGAATTAGTACACCTTTAATTAGTTATAAAATTATAAATTAAATTCCTAGGAGAAAATCGATACTTTACCTACTTTCTAAATACCTAAACTAACAGCCATATTCATAAAAAATAAAGAATGCTTCGTAAATCGAAAATTTGTTTGAAAATCTCACTTCCTAAAGCTCTTTAAAGCTATTTTATTTCTTATGGATGAGGCCATACGAGTTTTGGAAGGGAGCAACAACACAAAAATACTTTAAAGGTGCAGTGAAACACGCGGGTATTTGCTAGTTTTTTAATAAAATAAAACATATGAATCCAAATTTTAAACTTTATACAAAAATGAAAAAAAAATTTCACCACTTTTTAACCAGAATTTTTAGAATAATTTTTCGTATGCAGTTTTAAAGTCCATTAATTTCTAGTACAGTACGAGGCAAATTTGTGTTTGACAAAAAGTCTCGTTGATATTTGATAATTTTTTTTTGCTGACGGTGTCACGCATTTTCTTCCATTCAAAGCCTCTGGGGGTAACATTTGGTAAAACACTCATTTGGAATGCACATTTCAATGCTGTTAGTTCGAAGCAAGACCTTTCTTTGCCTGTTCACAACTTTTCAGTAAAACATGGGCTTTACTCCCAAAATAACCTACGGATCATTCAACACTGCCGCAATGCCAATAGTAACCTACGCATCCTAAGCATGGTGAACTAAGGCTACAAAAAGAACTGCAAGCACAAAACAGGAGCAATGAAGACTTGCCCTCCTGATGCACTCAGCGCCTTAGTTGGAATACTCCCTTTCCAATTTTAATAGAAAAGGAGGCAACCACTGCGCCAAGGATAATTCTAAACACCTCCGACTTAAAATTCGGAAATATGACAGGTCGCATGAAGCTCCTTTTGAAATTCGCTAGTGAACCCATATTGCAAATACGTGAAGAATTAGTTTCAAAACTAGAAATCTTTAAGAAATTTGAGTTACTCATTACATATGGAATGTAGAGAACTTATACACCAAACCTGGAATGCAGAGAACTCATACACCAAACCTATTCGTGAGGGCGGGTACACAGATGGATATAAGCTCGAAAATGGATAAATTGGGCTGAACTTCGAAAAATTGATACCAATATTGTAGCTACCCCGCAATCTTTCAAGCGGAGATTCATGAAATAAAAATTTTGTGGCAGAGAATGCCTAGGAAGAGGCACATACCCGAAATGCACCATATCTGTATTAGTCCCACAAAATAACATCTAAACTAGTATCTGATTGCTGCAGTGTATTAAACGCTCGCGAAGCCAGAAACACAGCAGTTGTACTAGAACGGGTACCGGGACATGAAGAACTTGATGGGAATGAGGAGGCGGACTGTCTTGCGTTACAAGGAGCTACCGCAGTATTTCATGGTCCGGAACCCTTTTATGGGCTCACCAAAGCACACATAAAAGGGGGCATAAATGACTGCGTAAACAAAATCTTCAACAGGCATTGGAAATATTATCCGGGACAGAGGCACGCCAAGGTATTTCTTGGTCCATCAAATAAAGATTCAAAAAACTACCTGATTTAGGCATAGAGGACCAATAAAACTCTCACTGGGTAATACGCGGGACACCGCCCCTTCGCTAACACCTCAGTAAAATTAATAGTTCAGAAACAAGCGTCTGTCGCATTTGCGGGCTGGACGAAGAAACGCCCGAACTTATGCTCTGTGAATGCACCGCTCTCGCTAGGCGCAGACTGGCTCACTTCAGCTTGGGTTTCCTAAGGAATATGACGCTCAACATATAGCAGTGGATGAAGTCACTGAAACGTTTTTTGTGCAAACCAATGGTGTTGGTTCCTAGGGAGCGTCGATCGTGAGCAGAACGTCTTGTACACCCACCGCTAGCGACGTGTTGCGGCTTTCATATTCCAGGCTTTAGGTGGTGCTACACTCAATCTATTTGAAATTTGGAACCAAAAATGCCTAAATTTTCTTCTACAGTGTCATAAAGGCGAAGAAATTTTAGGGAAAAGTTACAAAGAATACATAGCATACAACTGATTAAGTACAAAATTGCTCCTTGCAACGGATGTTCTTTGATTTAATATATAAAAAAATGCTTCCTTAGAAACGTAATAAACAAGCGGAACCAAATTAAAAATTATGTTAAGTCGCTAGCGTGTAAGTTGCAAGCTTCCTTAAGAACAGCAACATTTTGCGAAAACTAAGCAAATCATATTAAAGTAAAAAAAATTTGGTAATTTGTGGCGTTAGGTAACCACTCTCCAGCAAACAAGAAAATTTGCATAGTATGCGCAAAGAAAAAACGAGAAAATTAAAGGTCCCAAACAGCAGGCGGTCAAGGAGAAAAACCAAAAAAATTCCAAAGAAATCATGAAAAAGCGCAAAAATTTGCCTGCCTTTTTCAGCAGCATTCCTGCAAAACTGTTTTCTTATGCTTTCAAAGCCAGCAGCTTAGGCATGCTGCTGACTCAGCAACAGAAAGTCAACCCTTTTTTGTCAGCAGGTAATGCTATGTATTAGCCTTTGGTTTTGTGCGCCGCTTTTCTCTGAATTTTTTAGTTTTAATTTCAAATAATTTAAAAAAAAATTCAGGCCGCAATGTGCCGCCTTGGCAATCAACAAAGCAACACTTGGCGTCCGGCACTCGAAGCGGAGATGGTGGCAGCAATGGGAACAGTAGCTACGGAAACGGAAGCTAGCAGCTTCGGGCGTCAGTTGTAGTATTTTTTCCGCTTTTCATTTTAAATTTGCGCACTTTTTTTTGATTTTATTTCCTTAATGTTTTCCTCTTATTTTACGCTTTGTTTATGCAAATTCCTTGGCCCTTAAATGCCAGCCGCTCCGTAGCTGCAAGTATCTTTCTCGTGTCACTTGCAATACCTTCAACTCAAACTCTCTGTCCTGATTCGACACTTTTTATTTGCCATAATTTTCCCATTTAAAATTTTACTTCAATTTCCCATATTTTTGTTAGTTTCCTTTATCGCTTTCCTTCTCCTTGTTCTTCTACCTCTCTCTTCTTCTCCACTCTCCCTTTATCATTTGCGGCATAGAGTGATTTTTAATTTTCTTTTCGTTGATGCCCCCCTAAATTAGTATTCGACTTCGGCATGCGGTTAAGGTATGTTTGTAAGTGTGTGTGTTTGGGTTTATGTACTCATTTCACAATTGCCTTTGAGTTGTTCTTTGCATGTTTGTTGTTTCATTCAATTCCATTTTCATGATTACATACCCGTTTCCATCCAAGCATCCATCTATTCATTTATTCCTTCTGCCAGAGGAGCAGCCAGCCACTCATCAGTTCGGTTCATCCTTCTACAGCCTACACAGTTGCAAGTCAATGAACTCTCCCGCCACTGCCCTTTGTGTCTTTGCATTCTCCGATATCTTGCTTGCTTCGCTTTCAGTTGTTGCTAGGTTTTCTTCACGCTGCCGCATCCGCCTTTACGCAGTTGACTTTTTGAACTTAACTCCAATGCCATTCCCGCCTCGGTGTTCCCTCACAGCTCTCTTGCTGGCTGCATTGTAAGCTGTTGTTCCTTCAGGCCCAACTTCATCACCATTTTCATTAACTGATTTTCGTTCACAGCGTTTTTTTATCTTCCGTATACTATTGCTTTGTTGAAATTTTATTTCGTAAGACTTTCAGCATCTTCAATTCTTGTTTGAGTTCCGTCGTGCGCGCTTTTCTTGTTGTATGTTATTTTATTTTTATTTTTTATTATTTTTTTGTTTTTATTGCGAAGCCATATCCCTTAAGCGCAATTATCCATATTTACTTATGTATGTTTTTCTCTGCATGTGCTTGTAATATCCTGTCTTTACAATTCGGTATGCGTCTGTTGAGAAGTGAAGTTTCTTGCTGCCTCTCCGTCTCTGCTTTAGTGTTTACTGATCCCATTTCCTCTCGTCGCAAGCCTTCGCTGCTTTCCACCCCTTCCTCCTTCACAACTTGTTACTTTCCGAATGCCAGCTTCCCATCCCTCAGTGCATTAACGCGCACTTTTCGGCTCTTTCATTCGACTTTGTTGTTGCTGCGGCTTGGCATTTCCATCGTAACACAACATAATTTATGTTTATTGCCGAAAGGATTTTTGTCCTCACTCTGTCTCAGATTCCGACTTTCCTTCCTACTCACAGTATTCACTTAGCAGCACTTTGCCGTCTCAGCATCTACTACTTACTCACATGCAACTCCTGAATCCAACATTCCAACACCCGCTCCCTTTTATCTGCAATTCCATTGTTGTAGGCATTATTTCTCATTTAGAGAAAATTGACTTTGTCTCGCGAAATTCATATACAATAATTACTTGTACATACATACATATGTACACCAAACCCACACATAATCTCGGAAATAAGCCACGCCCGGTAGGTGAGGAAGTAGCTGCAGCAAATGCGACAAGTGCCTTCAGGCGCTTCCCAACATGTTTCTGCGCTACTTTGTGTCCTCGTTTTTTTGGCGCGTGTGTTTGGTGTCACCGCTGGCTTCGTCTTTTTGTCAGTCTCTGCCACTTTTTGCCGCCGCTAAACCATCTCCTGATTTTTCCTATCCTCAGGCAACGGATGATACTTTTGTGCCTTATTTCTTATTTGTTGTTAGTTACACGCCCGTTGCCTGTTGTTTATATACGGCACCGATGCCTATTAAGTCAGTGCTTGTGTGTGGGTTTAAATTTACAACTTTATTAACACGAATTAACTGCCTGATTTTAA
The DNA here is from genome assembly GCA_029783565.1 of Rhagoletis cerasi. Classification (NCBI taxonomy): domain Eukaryota; kingdom Metazoa; phylum Arthropoda; class Insecta; order Diptera; family Tephritidae; genus Rhagoletis; species Rhagoletis cerasi. Next base: position 12,761 of record JAPVRG010201829.1, on the reverse strand, counting down.
ATTGTGTTTTCTGTTACTCGGTGGAGGAGAATAAAAATGTTGTATCTAGGGAAGGAGATCTCACACTTCACTGTTTCTTATTTTACAAATTGATTACCAAATAGAATGGATTTCTTCCTTAGATATGTATGCACGCAATTTGTAAGCTTTCACTGGATTCCTTAAATATTTAAAGAGAAACCACGAAAATAATTAAATTGTCAATATTTACGAATATTTTTTTCATACAGAGCATCAGTTGGTAAGGCTTGAAGTACTGAAAATCCATAACCCAGACGACCAAGGTAAATGAGAATTAAATGCTAGCGACCTTAAAGATGTTTTGCCATAAGCTATTTGAGAAGTGTATGTGCACTGAATAGATATATGAAATAGTAAGCAAGTACTACAAATTGTATAAACAAGCAATGTTGCATACTTTTTGGCGCAAATGTTTTATATCATTAGACCCGCAGTTTCTGAGTCTTCATTAATTTTCTAGTGAAACAATTTTCTTTGATCGAAGTCGGTAAAAGCTGTTCCTTAATTTGCAAATTACGACTTAAAACTCTTCTACATTTTATGGCTTAACTTAAAATGTTTTTTAAAAGATAAAAAAATCCATAAGGTAGCTGGCGTCTAAGATAAAAAAAATTTGGTAGGTTTTGCAGTCAACCTAGAGGCCCAAGAAAAGTTTGCCTTTTTCTTAATATCCTAGAGGCCTGGGAGTAAACTCAAGCAAAACTGACCTGGCGCTTTTCACCAGGAATTACAAGATTCCCTCACTGTGGCTCTGTGTCATAGGCAGTAGGACGCTGAAACTAGGTGAATTAAAAACTACCTGAATATAGTACTGGACAAAAAGCTGAGCTACGCACAGAATGTTTAAGAGCGTGGTACGAAAGGAACGGTAGCCCTCTGCAGCTGTAAGGGAGCGATTGGGTGGAGCTGGAAGCTGTCCCCTAACATCATGCGTGGTTGTTAGGCCTGTTTTCCTCCAAGGAGTGGTAGTCTGGTGGTCAAGTCTAAACTTTAAAAGGTGCAAAGAAATGCGTTGTTCTGCATTCGAGGGGCTCTACGCACAACTCCTTTTGAGGCAATGTGCCGGAATGGATCGAGGAACGGTCGAATGGTCTCCTCACGGTGGGCAGAAGGGACTTAGCTACTGCCGTGGGCTTACCAACAAGCCATATTACCGTCCGTAGACATGCGGAGAGTTTGGGGTTTTCCCACAATGTCTTCTGCAGTAACTGTTATGCGAATGTGCCGCACCCTGTAGAAAAAGAAGTAAACTCATGGACTCAGAAGTGTTCGAGGGTTTCACCGAAACAGGTAATAACAGCGGGAATACGGCAACTGTTAGTTTTCAAAGACTCCATACAATGATTTGAATAGACGGGCTCACCCGCTCCGCATTGTATCACAATGGTCCCATATATACGCGCCTAGGTTTGATGGTGGGGTCACTGGCAGCCACTTTAACCCAACCTAATCTTACCTAATCCTCTACTGACTGAAACTATGCATTTCAGTGATGTATTTAAGTTGAACACACACACACACACGCTTTTGGATATTAGCGAGCCGGCTGTTCGACACATCGAAAGAGAGGAATGAGACTGCCGAGTGATGAGAGGGTGAGCTGACAGCTCGAGCGATACTAGCGCTGGCGTAGAAGGTGAGCGAATACGATTATTACCTGTTGGTCTCGGTGACGGAGAGTTTACTGGTGAAGTAATCGAAGGCTTAAACAAGAGTCTTCAGACCAGGTCGAGTGTATCGGTTAGTGCCGGTTGATGGAATGGTAGATTGTCTGTGGCTGGTATCCAAAATAGGGTGTTCTTGGTGTAAGCTGATGTCGTCACCGAGGTCGCACTCAACGATATTTGGCGCTAGGAGTGACATTATGTACCAGCTATGACTCTTTAGGTCGTTGATATAATTGCATGGAGAGTTTGGTCGCGCACAAGCCAGCACCCTTATTTTTTCGCCTCGTTTGATGCGCACTATGCCGTGAAAGTCTTAATAAGTAGTGCGGTAGATTGTGTGAGTCGTGTTTCGAGAAAAAAGGTAATATTTCACACTGTTAGCAGCACGCCTTTAGTTGATGGCAATGATAATTTAGAAAGCAGAATAATAGTGTTTTCTATGCAAATGCGAGCAATAAGCAAAATGAAGAGCGCTACTAAATGGACGATTTCAGAGAGGGCCTTTTCAATAGGACCTTCGCTTTAGAAGCTGGATTAAAAGATGGTAAACGGTGTGTTTCTAAGAGAAGCTGAATTGGAAGTCCTGAAACTGTGGTCAATCTAAAAAAAAAGTAAGATATCGCCTCAAAGCTTCAGAAATATGGACTCCCTTAAAGGCATCTTTGTTTTTACAAATTTTGCCGATTAGAAGAGCGATGGCACATTATAAAATATGGCATCACATTATAGCTAAAAAGAATTATCCACAAATCTGACCCCGTTCCAACAACCGGATCACAAATGAAAACACCTCCTTGCTCTTAACATTCAGAACAAGTATCAGGAATGTAATAAGTAGCTTATATCTCACTTCACTGCCGACTTCTCCCGCTATTTAACTGCCTTTTGAAGCGCACTTAAATATGTAGCACTTGCATGCAAAAGTACTTTATAAAAGTAGCAAAAAAATTTAGTGCCTTTCAAAATTTCAAAAAGGTCTAACGCGCAACTAATTTGCAACACTTACCACTCAACGTTCACCATTCACCACTTGCCACTGCAATGTCGGGCAGTTGCCACTTTCTCCCTTTATGCGCAACACTTCATTCTTTCATTCCCACATTATTTCGTGCCTGCTGCTCTTGCTCGCTCGAAACGCTTACTACACTAACTCCCGCCACTTTTGTTGCAGCAAATTTTCGACGTCATTCAAAAAGTTTTTGATGCTTTTCAAAAGTAATTTAACGCAGTAATTTCAGTGATTTTTAGTGTAACGCTTGACTGAATTAAGGAAGCGAGGGCTTAGGATAGGAGGGCAAAGACGACAAGGATGTATGAAGGGACGTGTAAATAAAATTCGGCAACAAATTATTGCTTTGGTAAGAAGCGCAAGATGGAGTAGTGATTGAGGACGGAATTTTTTTTTAAAAGTCATTCATCCGCAAGTGATTCGGCACTACACTTCTATTTTTCATCAATTTCTGTGCGCCTTATATGGCCTACCAAATAACTTACTAGCACAAATTTTCTGCCTGCAGTGAACAGCGGGCTATTTTATGGTCTCTTTTTTTACCTTTTTGTGTCCCAAAAGTTTATTCAACTTTCAAAAACATATTTCATATATAATTCTACGTCTCTGTGCCTTTCTCTTTAAGCCCTTATTTTTATTACATTTCCTGCCAAATAAACGCAGTACATACAAATTGAATACTGGAAAGTTCGAAAATGAAAATCCGCTCGAAAAACCTGAAAATCTTCAAGTGTCCATGCACAGGCGCATATTTGGTAAGCGGCAGCCTAAACGACAATTCAACGATTGTGACGACATGGACCACGTCCGTCCGTCCTCGCGGCTCAATTATATTTATGGCCTTTACGATGTTGCGATGGCACTGTAAGTATAAATCAGCCGGTTGCTTAAAGAATGGAAGCTGACAAAAATCGAAAACAAATCGATAGAACTTAAAAAGGATAGTTGAAAAGGACAAGAATGGGAACGCCTAAATGTGAATGAAATGTTGATTTTGCCACACATTTGCCTTTCAACAAATCGACTTTATATTTCTTTCATGTGTTTTTCTCCCAACTTCGTTTGACATATGTTCGCACACAATTGTGGAGAAGTAAACAAACAGATGCGGCTGAGCTGCTGTGTTTGCGCCAGCGCCGCAAGATATAAATGGAGTAGGTGCGCGCACACATGCGTGAAAGAAGTAGTGAAAGTGCTCGCATAAAGAAGCAATAAAAGGTACAAGCGCACGCACACACGCCCATATAATATCAGCGCAATAGAATACTACAGTTTATCCTTATGCTGTTACTCCACTTCAGTTTATCCTTGCTCTATGGCGTATCCTACTTTCACTCGCATTCATAATACCACTGAATAAGCATTTATTTTCCTGCTACTTGCCGCGGGATGCTTTCTTTCATCACTCGCTACTTTCACAATCAGCATTTCGCTGCATATGCCCATGTAAATGTGTGTGTATGTCTCTTTCTGTTAGGGTCAGCGCCTCCATATTTCATTTCACGCAACATTTCAATTTTTTCTCAACGGTTAGCAGCAAAAAAAAACCTAAAAGCAAGATAGTTAAACAAACAAACACCAACCGTGGCGAAGCAAAAATGTGTGCAGTTATCTGTGGCATGCCCCATTTATGTCTTGATATTCTTCGCTAGTGGAAAATCAAGTTCCCTTTTCAAGTGTCGTATAACAGGCAGAAGCGCCTCCGTTTGCTTCGAAGCGGCGTCCCCCTGCTCGCACGGCAGGATGTGTTTGCCCGGAAATGCGCTCAATTTCAAAGCATTTACGGTATATTTGGTTCATTTTTGGTTCATTCGTTTCTTCTTCATTCCGTTTAGTTTGGCTTAGCCACTAAATGGCGTGCAGATTACATGTACTCGTACTGGGCGAAACTGAGTTTGTCTGTTTTTGTATTTATTGAATGCTTTGGTTGCTGGGTCAGCAAAGGTAAACTGCTTGAGGGATTTTTCGCATGAAAGCGGATTTTTTTGTGCATAGCTTTCATAATTTTTTGAGGGCATCTTCTGAGCCTAGTTGTTTTCATCTGTCGCTACTGAGCTCATTCCTCACAGCAGGTGTAACTAGAAGCAGTGGGCTTTGCTTTCGTTGCGGTCTTGCAATTTATCGAAATGAGGCTCATCATTTTTGTAGGATTTTCTGTGTTTTTTTCGGGTCGAATTTATTGTGATTTATGTATAATTACATACATATGGATGCGCATTAGACCGTTCGTTAGAAAAAAAAAACTATTTCGCCGGTCGGAAGAAGATGTATTTTGGTCAAAAATAAGCTGTGCAAAAATTTTATTCGAATCTGACAACTCTAAGTATGTGCGGAAACCATAGATTGTATATAGCTATTTTGCGATGAATGATTGTAAATAATTAACGGCTATTTGATACTTGTAAACTATACTGAGGAAGAATTAATAGGGTTTCCTTTAGTATTTTTTTTATTAAATTCTTCAAATAAGAGTCAGGCCCAGAATTGTATGAGTTAAAGGGTTAACATTTATTCACCAATAAACTCAAGAATCATATTTGAAATCTATTTATAACAGGGACTGTAACCGTTTTGATGTTTGTTTTTTCGATCATCTTTGATCGTTTTTTTATAATTTTCTTCGATCAAAAATAATCATAGTTTTGGATTCTAATTTTTTCGATAATTTTTAAACGTTGTAATGACCGATTTAAATCTTTTATGCAAATAACGGTTATAATATCATTGAAAAAATAAGAATTATAAAACAACTATTAAAAATTATCGAAAAATAAAAATCCAAGAATAACGATTATTTTTTATCGAAAAATAAAAATCATAATAAAACAACCATTAAAAATGATCGAAAAAATAAAAATCACAGAATAGCGATTATTTTTTATCGAAAAAATAATAATCGTAAAACAAGGATTAAAAATGTAGGTAAAAATATGAATCAAAAAATAACGATTTCGCAAATGATTTTAAAATAAAAATCCTTCATAATAACGAATATTTTCGGTCGCTGTTTTATACCATCTTTTTTTAATTTACACACACGTTAATTTATGAAGGCTCAACCCCAAATTTAGATACAAAACCTAAAGCGTTCGCACGTTCCCTCATTTTCAGTGTTCGGAGTAGAATATTTTGCCTAAAATTTTGATTAAAAAAAGTTTGCCCCCTAATACCATCTTTAATGTTAAAATTTAGTTTTGTAAACAAATTTAGAGAATGTCAAATCAGTGAATTTTATTTATTGTTTCTTCAATTTTTCATTATTTTTTATTTTGGAAAGCCTACAAGATATTTCCACTCGAGCTGTGCAGTTCCTATCGAGTTGGTTGTAACGGTTTCGGAAAAAACTTATTTTATGCAACGCAGTTTTATTTTTTGACAATTTTTTTAAACTATTTTCTTTTTTTGTTGTTTTCTCAATTTCGGGCGTTTTTTCTGAAAAACTTCAAAACAACTCCCCTTTGCTTTGAAAAATGTAATTTTGTTCAAAAAACTGAAAAATTGTAAATTAAATAGTGCATATTTTTCACAGAACATTTGACTTTTTGTAAAATTTTTGGATTTTTTTGAGAAAGCGCAAAATATTTAAAGTTGGGCTGTATTGGATCTGAAATAATTTTGGTACAAAATGTCAACTGCTAAGAACCGGTAAAATTTTTTTCACAGAACATTTCATTTTAAATTTTTGAAAATTTTCCGATTTTTTTTATTTTGGAATACAGATTATTTTTTCAATAAATTTTTATATTTTTTATAAATGGTCTAAAATTAACAAGTTCTTGAAACGAAACTTAAAGAAAAACTATTAAATGCAAAGTTAATTTCTGCTTTTAGGATTGTTTTTTTGATTTCGAATTTTTTTAGTTGCTTTAAATTTATTTGGTTTAAAATATTTGGTTTTTTTAATGATTTTACGTTTTTGTTTTTAATTTTTGGACACTTTTTTTTAGTAAAACTAGAAAACTATTTTAGTTTTTGTGCTTAGGTTTCTCAAATTACGCTTAATTTAGGGTTCTAAAAGTTTCTCGAAAGAAAATATTAACTGCTTTGAATTGGTACCATTTATTTAATTTCGGAGCTTTAACTTCATTTAAGTTTATTTTTTTTTATATTTGGTTTTTGAAATTGAAATTCTTCTTCTTCAAGCACAAACTAAAAAAATACTGAAATGTAAACTAAATTTTATTTTTAGGATCATAAAGCGATTTAGGATCATAGACAGAACGAAAAATGACACTGAAGATGGCACAACGCCGAAACCGGTTTATCTCCAAACCAAACTTGACAAGGGATTACGGTAATTCGTTACAAAGTAAATCATTTTGCCACCCTGCCGGAAAAATCAACCAACACCAACAAACTATAAAAACCTTTTCAAAATACTCGCGTTTCTTTTAGATTTTTTCCAAGAAGCTCAATTTATTTTAGTGAAAATTTCATTCAGAATATCCAATTGGGTTCATTTCTAAAGAGTGATGCTTTGGAGTTTTTGATTTTATTTAATATAATATCAGAAAAAATCAAGGAATGTGTCTGTATGTGTAAAAGGCTTTGAAAAGAATTAGTTTTCAAAAACGAAATTTATAAAGTAAATAAAAGAAAGGGAAAAAGCGGAACTAAAATTAAGTACAAAAGGAATGCAAAAATTTATGTGAAAAAAACATAAAAGTAGAGCGAGATTAAGGAAATTAACCTTTTGCTAATGTTTTTTTAATTTTATAAGCATTCAGAAATAAGTATTTTTAGAACTTATTGTTTTTATTTAATTTAAACTTTTTTTTTTAATTTTTTTACTTTTTTAAAAATTAAAATTTTTTAAAAACAATTTTTCGGAAAAAAATCAAAAACCATTTTTTTTTGCAGATGTCACTAACCACTGCCAAAACTTATTTAAGCAATTCAGAGTAGAAAAATTTGTTAAATTATTAACAAAAAAACAAATAAAGAAAAATTTTAATAATGTATTTTGGAACGAATTTCCGTCATCCCTTGTCAAATTTGGTTTCGGTGTTGTGCCATCTTCAGTGTCATTTTTCGAAAATTTTAATATTCTCATAGTTTACACTCGAATTTCTGAAAATAATTCAAATTTCACTTAAAATAGAATCTTTAATTCAAGCTCTCGCTTGCTAATCTTTAACTTTACTAGAAGCGCTTCAATTAAATAATTTTTCTTTGAAACTCAGCTCAACAGCATTTTTCCATTTCCGTTTCCATTAACTCGTCTCTGTGATTACAAATTCACAAAAAACAATAAATGCAAACACAAACAAGCCAACAAACAAATTTTACCGTTTATGCCACTCTCAATGACTGGCTGCCGCTACTCACACCAAGCTTGTAAGCATAAAAACAACAACAACCAACAAAAATGTTTTGGGGTTTTGTAAAGACCTTTTTTTATAACAACAAGCATAAAACCAACAACAAAAGTAAATAACTAAAAGCAAAACAGAAATGCCGAAAAAGCCTCAAAACACGCAAATATTTCCCACAATTACATGCCTCAAACTATAAGCGCAAAAAATCCTAGTTCGGTACTAAAAACTAAAAAGCATTAAATTGAAATTAAAAATGCCATAAAATAAACCGAATGCAAAGCGGCAAGTTGTTGCAAGAGGCAAGTTTTCTGCTAGTTAGTTAGTCAGTCAAAGGCCAGCTGAGCCGCAAAGATAGACAGACAAACAGTCAGTCAAGGAGGGAGGCAGGAAGGCGGAGAGCTGGTGTATGGGCACTCCAATAACTACTTAAGCGGCGCTTACGAGTGTAGCGCACATGTACACACACACACGCGCGCCCAAACACCCACTTGCATGTCGGCCCGCAAGCCGATAGTTAGAGGCAAATCGGCAACCCCCACCATTCGCTGGCATTCGAGTGCGTGCGATTGCTTTTTGTTGCATATGAACTTATATATTTACATTTACATGCATACTGACGTGTGCCACTTGTGTCCTTATTGCATGCAATTTTTAACAGTGTTGCCACTGCGCGCCGCGTGTTGCATGTTTGCTTTGAGTTCGCGTGTGCTGCCTGCCTACTGCCTGTTGCCACCTGCGTAGCAAGAAGGAGGTGTGGTGTTGGGAGTGAAAGGCGTACAGAATCGAGATTGTGGTTTGTTTTTAGGCTTTCAACCATTTTTAATGGATATGCACATGTGTATGTATGTATGTATTTCGACTGCATATTTCATTTTCATTAAAAATCGTACAGTTAGCCGTTTTGCGATTCCGAGAAATTTAAACAAGTTCCGCCCGCTAGCAAACACTTTGGCTCATTGGACACGCTTTGCTTTGCTTGGATTTCCAATTGCGATATTCGTGCAACTTTTTGCAAGCAATTTTTATTATTATTTTTTTTTTTGTGAAAAACTTTGTTGTCTTTTGGCTTCTGGAATGAACTTTTTGTTAAAAATGTTTTTCTGTGTTTGTTTTCGGCAACCACATTTGCCATTAGCTGGCCGATTATTGCAATTTAAACGGCATTTTATGAATGTTCAAAGCGCCTGCCGCCGCCACCAGCGCAATTTGTTGCTATGTACAGACATATGTATGTATGTATGTACACAATCCATGAGCATTACTTCAAGTTTATTTGCTTTTTGTCTGCCTGCCAGTTACGCCAAAGTGTTGTGCTGATTAAAATGAGATTTGCCGCAAATTTGTCGATTTCGCTTATCGTCTCTGAAATGTGAAAATATGTGACAAGTTTGCGAGCTTGAAATTTTTCTGTTGAATTGTTGTTAAATTAGATTTCAGTGGGGTTGATTGCCAAACGGATAGAGTACGATATGAGCGTGCTTGAGGAAAACGTGTGGCAGTAAATTTTAAAAGATTTTTATAATACTTTGGAACTGGATAAGTCAGAGTTAGCAAGACTAAATTTTTAATGAACAGTTTTCGTATATTTAGCGATAAATTTATCGGTATTGCTTTGGGCATATTTATCGATAAATTTACCGACATATTTGCAATATTTGCAATATCGATATCAACATCACTCGATATTGTTTGTTTATATTCATACTCATACTCCAACATATATTCACATTCATATCCGTATTCATATTCATATTCATATTCATATTCATATTCATATTCATATTCATATTCATATTCATATTCATATTCATATTCATATTCATATTCCAATTCCTCTTCAGATTTTTATAGCGAATTTGGTTACGCAAGCAATTTTGACCTTTTCTGAACTATCGCATTTTTTATGTCCAACGAAATCGTAAAATTTTCCATTAGAAATTAAAAAAACAAATTTGATGCTTTAACCAACGTCTAAATTTTGCTTTAAATACTTTTTAATTATTTGACCCAGTTCAGTGCACTGCTGACCTCTGACTTCCTTCCCATTATCCTGCCATTACACTTTGCCGTGCTGGCTGTTATCCTTTAAGTCGAGATTTAATGCAAACTGCTTACATATACCGAAAAGTGAACTATGCATAAAGCAAAAAAAAAAGAATTAAGAAAAGTGTGCTCTATAAATATTTACTTTGAACTGCAAAACTTAACCGTACACAGCAAAATTAAAAAACCTGCAGTGCGCGCGAAAAAATTTGAATAAATAATAAATAAATCCAGCAGAGCCGGGTAAAGCTTAGCAGAGAAGCAGCACAGGCTTAAGCGCTACCACATAACGCCTATTTCACTGCTGCAAATTTTTTGTGAGGCGCAAATAAGTTGGCAAAATAAGAGGGTACTAAAGTGGCAGTAAGGTGTGGAAAGAGCAAAATTTATTTACGAAAAGTGAGTGCGGAATAAAAGTGCGAACAAAAAAAAAGTAGTGAAAATAGGAGCCTAGAACAAAGAATAGCCAGAAAAAAGTCCAACTGCGCATCGGCAGGCACAAAAAAACTTTGTTGGGAATTCATGAGAGGTATAATTTCAGGCGCAGATGCGTGCCATGCATATTTGTATGGAGCAGGTGTGTAACCAACTGGTTATGTGTTGCTACTAGTTTTAGATATAAAGGAACGGTTTCACGTTTTTTTCACGAAAACACTGTATTTATGTACAGAAAGCAGCATTGTTATATACTTTTTTTGTATTTAATTTTTTATTTTTATTTGTTCTTTGCTCCGATGTTTATTACTTTGTGCTATTTTATTATCGCTTTTAGTTGTTGATTTGCGCTGTTACCACTCATCTTACGCTTTGCCTTTTTATGTCCTGAGCAATGTAGCAATATTTCAATCATGTAGATCTCGTAGGCTTTCGGTCTTTGATGTTTTTTCCCCAGAAAATTTTGCTGGAATATGACTTTGACCGTTTCTTTATTTTCTTTATACTTTTGCTGCTCTGACTTTACCTTTTTGCGCTACCTTTTCTTCATAAACATATGTATGTGTGCGTACATATAAAATTTAAGACCACAGGAAGTTTGTAAATAGTTAGAAAAAGTTATGCTGATTGTTTTTGGTTTTTTGGTTTTGTGAGTTACACGTACATACATACTACTCAATGATGACCTCACGCTTTTATACAAGATGATATTTAATTTCCAAATCCGAAGTTTTTTCATCGACAATCTCTTGAATCTTGCATTAGACTACCAAAGCCTGTAAAAGTGCTTTAAGGTCACCCATAGACGATTTACCCAAAAGGAGAAGATCTTTGAAGATTTTTCTTCCGAAGATCTCGAAAGACTGATTTTAATGCAAAAGGCGCCAACGTGAAGCGTTTGCGGTTTAGCAGGCTATAGTCGAATTAGCCGCCTTGACTTTGGCTCTTAACTGATTTTGAGAAGAAAGGCACTTCAGCTCCTCTCTCTGCCTATTATACCTCCGAGGGGATAACCATGCAAGTTGAGAATTAGAAAACAATCTTATGAATAATGTCAGAAATCACTATGAATTAGGACGGAATAGAAATGAACGAACATTTAAGCTAAAGTTAGATGCAAAACAAGAAAGCTGACTTCATAACATTTGAGTTATTTTGTATAGGGTGACCTAGTTAAAATTGAATGTGTCAGCTAGAGGTAATTTTTAACCTTACAAATATTTAGTACCCTGCTTAATATACCTATGATAGGGACCTGAGGGTTAACTATTGCCAAATTTTAAGCAACTGCATTACCAACTCAGAATTACATAATAAAAATAAAATTGAGAAAAAGTAGAAATTTGTAGTAACGGGAATTAAAAAACCATCACAGGCTGTATACTTTTTCGTTTTTGTTGAACTCCTATTACCTGGCCTGTCACCCGTTTCCGGCTTGACGTCAACTTCTGGGACACCCTGAGCTTTGTTTTGAAAAAACCATCCATAAAATTCCAGTTTATTTTCCTACATTTGCATATTTCAGGCGTTAACTCCATTTTGAATGCTTAAACGCCTAAATTTATGCTAACTCCTCAGCCCTGCGAGTGCCAGCCTTCAGAAGTGCTAATACAAAAGCTGGCCAGAAGAAAAAACTCGACACATCTTTGCCGTCATTGTCGAGCGCCGAGTACGCAGCTAAGCCTGTGCGCATTTTGCGTGCAAATTAAGCTAAATGTTGAGAAAGTGAGTGAATGCCTCGAACTAGGCAAGATTAGTAGTTATACGAAAATCTTTGTTTGTTTGTCTATGGACAATGTATTTAGGTGTGCAGGTAGACAAATTTACTGTACTTTAAGCCAAGCCCAAACACGTGCAAATATTTGAGTGTGTTTTTTTGTTTTGCTCACTTTCAACCTACACCCTCTTTGCTCGCAATTTCTGTACTACGCATTTTTACTAAGAATGCTATTGGCTGTTTTATGTTATATTTTTATACCCGAGCGCACTGTGTGCACAAGGCTATTATAACTTTGTTCACATAACGGTTGTTTGTAACAGCCTAAAGGAATCGAGAACGATATAGACATATATATACCAAAATGCTCAGAATGAAAAGAGAAATCGATTAAGCCATGTCTGTCTGTCCGTCCGTCCGTCCGTCCGCACGATAACTCGAGTAAAAATTGAGATATCTCAACGAAACTTGGCACGCATACTTCTATTGGGATAGGGACGGATGGTATTGAAAATGGGCGAAATCGGACAATAACCACGCCCACCTCCCAT
>JAPVRG010201819.1:0-11499 GCA_029783565.1 Rhagoletis cerasi | reverse complement strand
TAAGCAATGACTTTTTAAAAATGTAGTATTATTTTTGATAAAAAAGCAATAAATTTACATTCTTTAGTTTCAATCACATAAATTTCAGAAAGTAACATACTTACATAAGTATTCTTGTAAAAATAACATAAAAAACTTGTTATGGCATGTGTACATGTGGTAATAATTCAATAATTAATGTTCGGCCAAAGTTCGGCTTTTTTTTTGCCGAAGCCGAACCGAAACCGAACCGAACTTTTGTGGCCGAACATGGCCGAAGCCGAAGACGAAGCCGAAGTTCGGTCGATCTCTAATAATAATAATAATAGATTGGCGCTTACACAATATGTTAGTGCTGGACCGAGCTTCTCCTCCAATTTGTGGCGTTCACCTTGATGTTGTCACACAGGGAGGGACCTACAGTTTTACGCCGACTCTGAACGGTGATTGTATTTTATGAAAAGTTTTTTCATGGCAGAAATACACTGTCCTTGTAAAAGTAAAGTATTTAAATTTATCTTGATCTTCCTCTTTGTATTTTCATCTTATCATCATATCTTTCATATCATTATTTTTATTTTTATCTTTGCTTTTATCCTTTTCTTCACCTAAATATGCACCTTTACTTTCGTTCTTGTAAGAGTCTTAATCTAAATTTTTCCTTTTCAAATGAAATTAATTGAAGAAACTGAGAAGCATATTATAGATCAAACAGAAAGCAAAAAAGACTTAGTTTTGTGGAAAATATGTTCAAAAAGCATGAAAAAAAAATTCCAACATTTTGCTTCATAAGCACAACAAAACTTTTCTAAATCAATTTTTTTTTTAATTTTAATTGTTGCACAGGTCTCTAGCAAAAAGTTGGCTTTTACAGATTGAAAAAATATCAATTAGTCGACGAGTTATAGCCAAAAAACCATATAAACAATATGCTGAAAATTGGCATTTGACTGCAAAGTTCGAAGGTCGATTAAAAAAAAATTCGAACTAACATAAACAAACGCCGCGATACGGGTCTTCTAATTTAGCCTCTATTTTTAACCCCTCACTCTTAGAATCGACCTAACTTTTGCTAACCTGAATTTGTTCCACAGTGTTATTCAAAAGAATTGGTTGACTCACTGGCAAAAAAGCACTCGAAAAAGTGCGTACAAAACCAAAATTCTACTTTATTCCGAGGTAACAAAATACAGAGTGAATTAAAACTAGAAGTGCTCGGTTCGACGAAAGACAAAATAGATTGTCTGAAAAAGTCTGGAATGTATTCCATTGAGTGTGGTGATTGTCATAGGAAATACATCGGACAAACAAAAAGGAGTATTAAAAAAAGATCAAAAGAACACTTTCGTTGCATTAAACAGTTTAATTCACGAGAATCAGCTGTAGCTGAGCACGTAATTACAAGTAGACACTCAACTAACAAAGACAATTTCAAATTAAGCTCATGGAAGCTAGATGCCTACGAAAGTTATTTCATAAGCAAAGAAATAGATGCATTGAATGTTGTCGAAGGGAATATACAATCACCGTTGTTTTCATTAGTATGATTTATCTCTCTCACCGAAGGGTCACTGCAATATTAAAATAGTTAGTCGTGCCAGTGCTGAAGATGTTCGCCGTGTGAGCGTTCGAAATGCGCATACAATTGTAAGTCCAAATATTTATATTTGACTTTTTTCAAGTTGAAACAATAAGGTTTTTTGCTTGTCCTATAAGTGTTTGTGCTAAATGGTTTGCAGGGTTGGTTACAGTTTTTTGATAACACTGTGTAACAATTTTAGGGTCCAAGGGAAAGCGACCAACACGGATCGATAGTACTGAACTGGGATAACTAAACCCTAAGAGCGTTTTGAAAAGTTAGATCGCTTTTAGAAGCTATAGCCGCTCAAAGTTTAACTCTTTCAGTGTATTTTTCTATTCTAATTTCAATGATTTTGCGTTTTAATCTTTCCCGGCCATGTAAATTGTGATCTTTGGTTTGAATCACAGGCATCCAGGGTTAAACACAACAAAATTACTATCATATACCAACATCACATGAAACTGGTTCATGGACATGTCTCTTTTATGAGCTGTTAATAAGTATCGAACACCGAATACGTGACATTAAAAGAAATCTGGAACGTTTTGCGTCCGGAATAAAATAAATAAATGGTAAGGATAATTGACAAAGAAAGAGGACTGTCCCGTAGAATGCAGGACAAATGGCTACCGTAGCGGTACTCCAGAAACACGTTTGGTTTGTTAACTTCTATGGTCAGTGGCGTTGTATACATGAAATTCAATTTCCCCCAAAAATTGGAAAAGAATGTGCTTCAATACTCCAAAATAATCTGCGCTCTTAGTTTTGGAGCTTGTTAAGTATTTATAAAATGTGCTTCACACCATTGCTGAACATTATTTAAAAAAAAAAAATATGAGGTGTTCATTCCTCAAGTCTGTCCAGTTACTAGCCATCAAGTCCGCTAAATGAAACTTTTTTCATTATAAAATTTACCTTTTTTTATTATATTTATTGTTAGCGACATCAAACGGTTATCTGCAGCAAAGTTAATGCTAACCGCTTCAAAATGGGTGCAATAAATTGGCGGATTACTCGTTTAAGGCAAAATTAAACGCTTATTACGGTCTGATAACCCCATCTTTCGTCTTGCATATGCTTAGATTCTTACCGTAATTACCCATACATTTTAATAACGTTTGATAACGGAAAATTTTACTTGTACATTTTATCTCGGTGCCCTTCAATGTGGCCAAATTTCGATTTCCTTATCTAAAAAAGTTTGTCCCGATAGTTTTGTAATAATATTTAATCTATATATAGATACGCTACACTAAAATTTTGAAATCCCTTTTTGAGAGTAGCGTTGGCTCGATTTCAATGAAACGTCCACCGTTTTTAAGGAAATTAAATTCTTTAATTCAGAGGTGTCGACTCAGATATATAGTGGCGTGGCATCTGACATATAGACTATAATTTGAAAACCACTATATCTCTAAAGCCAATCATGCAGGGGTATTGGAAATTGGCACAGATGCATACATTGTACTAAAGGCGAAAAGTGGTAGTTGTTGAAAAAAGGGGCGTGGCACCTCAAATACAAACTCAAATTTTTGTAACGCTTATATGTGAAACCACTTATGCTCAAGTACTGAAATTTGATACAGCTGCATAAATGTGTATATTATCAATAGCGTACTTAATATTAAATTTACATTGACTCAAATGCGTAGTTTGGGCGGAAAATCTGAAATGCGAAGCTAAATCACGCATTTCCTCAAATATATTCGCATTTCACAATGTAGCATTTAAACACAATCTCGAAGTAAATGCGTTCCAATAGTTGTACTACTTTATTGAACACTCTCTTTTTGACATTTGGCATTTTTCAAAACCAAAACAAACAACCGATTGTATAAGGGCTAGGGTATTCGATTATTCGACTTTTTGAAAAAAACCGGGTTTCAAATTATTCGAAAATTGGCAATGTTGCACCTTTGGCAAGAATAGCAAAAGTTAAACTGATTATTTAAAAACAAAATCAATACAAAACAAATTCAAACTTTTTTCAGTCTAAAAAAAAGAAAATGAGATTTCATCAAAAAATTCAATATTTGTTCTAAGTAAGAAAAAATTACATGTAACTAAATAATGTTATTTCTATGAAAGTAATCTTTTAAAAGTAAAATGCAGTTTAAATGTTTTGCAGTCTTTGTTCACATAACGGTTGTTTGTAACAGCCTAAAGGAATCGAGACAGATATAGACATATATATACCAAAATGCTCAGAATGAAAAGAGAAATCGATTGAGCCATGTCTGTCTGTCCGTCCGTCTGTGCACACGATAACTCGAGTAAAAATTGAGATATCTCAACGAAACTTGGTACGCATATTTCTATTGGGATGAAGATGGGATGGTATTGAAAATGGGCGAAATCGGGCAATAACCACGCCTACCTCCCATATAACGGTAACTTGCAAAGATACAAAAACTGCGATATTTTAGTAACTACTGAAGCTTATTCACTCAAATTCGATATTTACAATAATCTATTAGACGGTAATAAGAATATTAGAAATTTTTGAAAAATGGGCGTAGCCACGGTAACCGCTTTACCAATTTCTACCAAACTTAGCACAGGTGTTGATCCTGGTCCAACATAGAAAAGGGATGAAAAGTTTTGAAATCGGACAATAATAACGCCCACTTCCCATACAACGGTAATTTACAGAAATGCAACAACTGCGATAAATCAGTAACTACTGTAACTAATTTACTCAAAATTTATGTTTGCAACAATTGCTTAGCAAGAAGTAGGATTATAACAAATTTTAATAAAACCAAACCCAACTGGCAAACGTTTGAAACAGCTGTTCCAAGGCGAATTCATGTAATCTGGTGTTACCAGAGCGCTAATTTCAAGACGAGTTTGTACTGATTGTCAAAATGGAGTATTTGGTTGTACTTTGCATGGGCATACAATTTGTTAGTGTAGTGAATTCACTTTAAGCTGTTCATTTTTTCAGTTCCGCCAATTGATAATCATTTTGTGGTTGCCGTTTCAATAAGAATATAATGGATGTAAAATGAGCTGATATGCTGCCGTATTTCGACTATTCCTCAAAAGCTACAACTTTACAATCTAGGTAAAAAACCGGGTTTGGAAATAAAAAAAACGGGTCTATTCAATATTCGAAAAATCATGATTTGAAAAAAAACCGCCCAAAAATTAATGAAAAAAACCGAGGAAAACCGGTTTGAAAAAACCGAGTCAATCACCCTAATAAAGGCTCAGTTATGCATACTCGGCATTACATGCTAGTTGTCACGTAAGGAATCTGTTAAATGAGCTTTGATTGTAAGCGGTTACCCAACGCACAGCATTACATATGTACAAGTCTGTTGATTTTTGATTTCTACGTAAAATGGCATGCCATGCAGTGCAGTGCCAGGTATGCATAACTGCGTTAAGTTTCTGACATTTGGGTATGAAAAATTTAAAATAATAATTGCCTTTTTTGGTGAAAGATAAATATATACATACATAAATAGGCAAGCATAATTCAACTGAGAGCCATTTTCTCTTATGTTGCTTAACCTTTCGGACTATTTTCATTTTTTGGGATATTTCTCGGCCTACCAGGCTGACTTTATGTTTTTGGTTCCGGGGGCTAGGCTTTTTGATATAGCATTGTTTGTATATTTTTATATTAGCAAACATGTGTGTATGTTTTTATATTAGCAAATATGATTTTTTGAGGTACTTATTCAACGCTGATTGTCATGAAACTTATATCCAAAGATAGATTCATCATGTGCGAATATATCGTAACACCTAATTATATCGATTAAAAAAGTTGCATTTTCAAAGTTTTATATTGATATAGAAAAAGAAGATGTCATGGTTTATATTTTTAAAGTTTTTAACTTGCTAGCATATATATAATACTTCTATATTGGCAGTAGCCTATATGCCCAATGTGTTTGAATTCCGAAATCAAAGGTAGATAGTTTTGTTCAAATGTGAGTTGTACGCATGCGCCAATTTTGTAAGTGTTAGTATCTGTGAATATATATGACAAATACGTTTAAACAATTGTAAAAAGATTTCAGTAGCGTTTCCAAATAAATTTGGAAAAAACCATTTCACACTGGGGCTTATTTTCCCCTTTTTATAAAATTTAATTATAGTTCCAAAAGCACAATTTAATGGAATTGAATTTCTCTTTGTGACGATATAGAATAAAATGACAAATGTATAAAATAAAAAATTCGAGAAATTGGCTATTTTATTTTTACATGTTTAATCCAAAAAATATGCATTTTAAACTCAGTAAATAACAAGTATTATTTACTTTGTGAATTTTTTTCTGACGTGCTCTTATTCGTCTATTGTTTTTTGGTCTCAAAAAACAAACGAATGTCCAAATAAAAACTTATAATTTGTTTACAGAGTTGTGTCCGGTGATTATTTCATTATTGTTAAATAAAGTTTCTATAGTTAAGTGATCGTCCATCATTTTGTTTGAAAACGCACTAGTTGTATTTTGAAAAATTGTATTCAATAAAAATAACTTTGTTCCAACTGCACATGACTTAAGTACTTTTCTTAAAGTTTTTTCTGAATTCAAGCAGATATTACACACGTCTTTAGATGGTGCGAGAAACGGTGCTTTATTTCTGTGAGCTGAGAGTGATGGCTTTTCTTTACCTATCAATTGACCTTGACATTTGGGACATTTTATTTACTTTTGCACCTTCCAAGCAACGTATCCAGCCATCTTTTGTAAAACTGTGGTTTAATGTGAAATTCCAATAAGCAATTAAGAAAAAACTCTCATTCTGACTAATTCACTTTTAATAAAAATGTATTTACGAATGTAAGGCTATATTATTAAATTTGTCCCTCTTTTGTTCACATAAAAATCATAGATGCGGCACTTGCAGGTACTAGCAATATAGAAGTATTATATATATGAATACGAGTATATAGTATGTATGTCGGTTGCAATGGATTATTAGCACAAACCACAATTTTTTAGGTAAGTAAAACTGAGTACAAGTTAAAGTAGAAATGTTAATAGTTTTAATCGTCCGAGTTGATTGTTTTTACTGCAAGTCCACTTTATATATGGCGTATAATAATGTTATGATTGTGAATGCCCATGTAATAGGTTATCTTAGCAAAAGTTAACTGCACATTTTACAGAAGCTCCTAAGCGTGGAAAAGAGCACTTGTTATACCCAAGCGCAATTGTGCACAATGGTACTATAACTTTGTTCACATAACGGTCGTTTCTAACAGCATAAAATAATCGAGATAGATATAGACATACATATTTGTACCAAAATTCTCAGAATGAAAAGAGAAATCGATTAAGCCATGTCTGTCCGTCCATCCGTGTGCACGATAAGTCGAGCAAAAAGTGAGATATTTAAACGATTATTTGGTATGTAGGTTAGCCTTTATGCAAGGTAGGTTTGTATTGAAAATTGGCGAAATCGGACGGCAACCACACCCACCTCCCATATAACGGTATTTTGGAAAAATTCACAAACTACGATGTTTCCGTAAATACTGAATGCGAATTGTTGAAAATTTGTATATGAAGTAAAGTTTCGGCCTAAGATAAGACAATTCGTTCGGCCAGCTCCAACATTGAAGTCAATGCTACATCGGGTATTCCTCAAGGAACTCACATAGGTCCTCTCTTATTTTAACTTTTTATAAACGATCTACCATCGCATATCCTATCGTCGAAATGCTTAATGTTTGCAGACGATGTTGAAATATTTCTTAATATCAACTGTCCGATGGATTCTCAAAAGCTTCAGTATGATTTAAACGAATTTTTAAATTGGTGTATCATGAATAATCTAAGCCTCAATATCAGTAAGTGTTGCATTGTTTCTTATACCCGTCGCGCATATGTTAGGACTTTCAAATATTCTATAAATGGTGTTGATTTATTCGTAAATCCGAAATTAAGGATTTGGGAATTATTTTTGACACTAAACTTACTTTTTCAAAATAAATTGATTTAGTATCGTCTAAAGCCTACTCGTTGATGGGATTCATAATGAGGAATACTAAAAATTTTAAGGACCCTATGACTCTTAAAGCACTTTTTATTGCCTTGGTTCGGAGTATTGTAGAATATGGGGCGATAAGGAGATTTCCAGATTTGCTGCGCACAAATTGTTCAACGGCCGGGATATTCAAGAATACGCCTCAAGAAGGAAACTACTTGGCCTCCAATCTTTAGCTGACAGGAGGTCGTATTTGTCGCTCTTATTTGCATACAATATTCTATCTGGCAGCATTGTCTGCCCAGAGATGTCTAATTTTTTCCAAATTAAGGAATCTAATATTAATCTTTGAAATCCCAAACTGTTCGTTGAAGGTTCGCATAAGTCGCTATACTCGTACAATGAACCGATTGCTAGAGTTATTCGCCTTTGTAACAAACACTCTGCGCTAATTAATTTCAACGACATTATTTTGAGTTAAATTTATTCAAACTGTTTAATTGATCTAAATTTAATCAAAGTCTGTAAGAAATCCTGTTTCAAAGACTGAAATAAATGAATAAATAAATAAATTATGCAGTTAAGAAATTTTTTGAAAATCGGCGTGGCCCCGCCCACTTACGATCAAACGCTGTATCTTAGTATAAAGATATATATATAATATTATAGATCTTTGGGAAATGGGCGTGGCGCCGCACAGTGGTAAAAACGGGCAATATAGGTGGACATTCGAAAAAAAAATTCATCCTAACAGATCGACTAATGGATTTTGCGCCGTTTTCAAGAATAATTTGGGAGATATAAACGTCATTAAAAATTAGATGTTATGTATTAAAACTTGTAAACACGCCGCTGTTTCCAACGTAAAAACGGTTGCCGGTTCTGTGCAAAGGTTAGACCATGTAGTATATTGTTCTGCCGGGTTCTAAAGTAGCGGTATTCAATTGTTTCCATCTGAGTGTACTTAGTAGAGTTACGTGCATTGTGTTTAGTCATTTAATAGATTCCAAGAAGCATTGAATTATTCGGTGGATTAACGAAAAGTTACGCTTTAAATTACCATAAAACTTAATATTTCAAATGATGCTACTTTTTTCTCCGCAGTGGCTGAAGGGAAATTTAGCGGATATCGAGACGCTTTCTCGTGGCCCTAGGAGAGTAAAGCTTGCACCAGCAAACAATTTGGAGAACTGGGGCTCTTAACACTGTCCACTGCAGTGGCGTGGCCCCGGCCACTTACGATCAAACGCTGTATCTTAGTATATAGATAGATATTTATAGTATTATAGATCTTTGGGAAATGGGCGTGGCGCCGCACAGTGGTAAAAACGGTCAATATAGGTGGACATTCGAAAAAAAATGCATGCTAACAGATCGACTAATGGACTTTGCACCGTATTCAAGAATAATTTGTGAGATATAAACGTCATTAAAAATGAGATGTTATGTATTAAAACTTGTAAACACGCCGCTGTTTCCAACGTAAAAACGGTTCTCAGTTCTGTGCAAAGGTTAGACCATGTAGCATATTGTTCTGCCGGCTTCTAACGTAGCGGTACTTAGTAGAGGTACGTGCATTATGTTTAGTCATTTAATAGATTCCAAGACGCATTGAATTATTCGGTGGATTAACGAAAAGTTACGCTTTAAATTACCCTAAAACTTAATATTTCAAATGATGTTACTTTTTTCTCCGTGTTTCTCCGCCTACTGCGTCATATGGATTTGAAGTATAGTATCTACAGAGTATGCTAAAAATTGAATCACACGCATCTTTAAAAGTGATATTTTTGATAGTGAAAAAAAAATTTCTGAGGTTAAGCGTTACGTCAGCCAGCAGATAATTTTAGATGGCAATTCTGATGAGGCAACTAAGAAAATGATAATGCAAAAAGTAGACAGTTTCTTGGCACATGTGCGTTCACGCTGGGTGGAAAGTCGACGGAGCCGTCATAATTTTTTGAAAGAAAAAAAAAAATCGCAGTGGCTGAAGGGAAATTTAGCGGATATCGAGACGCTTTCTCGTGACCCTAGGAGAGTAAAGCTTGCACCAGCAAACAATTTAGAGAACTGTGGCTCTTAACACTGTCCACTGCAGATTTGACAAACGAAGCTGGTTATTTTTCTATATGTATATATTTTATTAATTTACGCTCGAGTTTTCAACTTAATTGTTAAATATCTGAAAAACCGGAAAGTTTTTGAAACGGGGGCAAACGGAGCTATTAACTAGATTCTTAAGTGAGTTTTCTTAAAAGTAGAAAAGTGTTCCCATAAATATTAAAATATAGGCTGACAAAAAAAATATATATTATCAAAACTGAACACACTTAAACGTTGTAGAACTTATAACTAATAGTACGTTCAAATTGACGAGCTGAACGTGTTAAATGGGCTCGAACCAGTTAAATGAACAAAACGTGTTCGTAAACAAGTTAAATTCCATGCAATTGTTGTTGGAAAATTTAACCAGTTAAATCATTTAACACATTCGAAAACAGTTCAGCGCAGAGTTGTATCAGAAAGCTTTCCGCTTCAGCCAATTAGAAATAGCCAAAAGCTCGCATTTGACACTCCAACGTTCAAAAAAATCATATTCTCAAAAAAATTTTAAAATTAAAAATTATCAAAAAATATAAAATTATATGTATGTCTGCTCGCCACAAAAGATGTCCATGCGATAGTTAGTTATTTCTCATAATGCCTCATCACCTGCAGGGATTAATGGCACATACGACCTAAGCATTTTTAAGTCTCTTAGCAAATCGTAAGCCTCAATATCATGAAGCAGACATTCACACAAAAAAAAAATTTAAAAAAAAGATTTGATTTTGAATATTTTTTTTAATTATTTTATTACTAATCAAACAAGTGCCAAATTTAACTCCAAATGTTCAATGTGAACGGTTGTGTTTTAGGAAAAGCTCTTTTTCATTTAACAAGTTAAATGGGGCCAATTTGAACGTAGTATTAGATTGACAGAAAACTCCCTGCTGTAAAAAATTTAAATTTTTGGATAAGCACCTTTCTTTACTAAGTCCTTAGTTTCTATAAATGGTCAAGTATTAAGAGCTTGGAAAAGTATGAAGGCGACCATTAAACTGAAAAATCTTTTAGATTCTATAAATCTAGATATTTGACGAAAGATTTCGTTCACAAAAAGAAAAAAATTCCAACTTTCGAAAAACTACTTTTTGGCGATCTCCACCCACTGAGCGTCGCATCAGATCGGCGCCGCAGTTTACATAATTACCGTTAAGAATCTCAAGAAGATTCTCATACATTTTCAAGTGATTTCGACTATTTTTTTAGAAATTAAAAGCAATGCCCACTTAGATTGGTCGTTTTACCACTGTGCGCCGCCCGCTTATGACTACATATGTGTATCTCGGTAACCAACTTATAAATTTCTACCAAACATGGTTCAAATATTTCATTGAGTCTAACTGAGGATATTATCGAAAACGAAACATAAAGTGCGGTTTCGGCCGAAATTATACTTCTTTACTTGTTTTTAACAGTATTTTAGTCCCCGTAATTGTTCTTTTGCTGGTTCTAACAACATTTAATTGTATATATGTAACTGTGGTGAGGCAAAAAATAAAAAGTGTTATGGGTTGCTTAAAATAGTTAGGAGCATGTATGTACAATCAGTCAGCGCATTCGCGGCTCGGCACCCACGTCACTGTTGACAGTTATAATTTCGAAACAGTAGAGAACTTCGTTTATTTGGGAACCAGCATTAACACCGATAATAATGTCAGCCTTGAAATCCAACGGAGAATCACTCTTGCCAACAAGTGCTACTTTGGACTGAGTAGGCAATTCAGAAGTAAAGTCCTCTCTCGTCGAACGAAAACCACGCTCTATAAGTCACTCATCACGCCCGTGCTGGTATATGGCGCAGAAGCATGGACAATGACAACATCCGATGAGGCGGCCCTTGGAGTATTCGAGAGAAAGATTCTACAGAAGATTTACGGGCCT
>JAPVRG010201814.1:0-14987 GCA_029783565.1 Rhagoletis cerasi | reverse complement strand
TTGATAATTTTCTTTTAAAAATGACAAAAATAACGATAATTTAGCAATTTTAAATGTGAAATTATCAATTTTTCGTTTACATTACAAATAACATTGCAAAATGTTAATTTTAAATGGCAATAGTTTTTTCGGTGTAGTGGACGGATTCTTCAAGGTTAAGTACTGTGTCGATGGAAGCATACTTTTTAATTTCACCACCAATTTTTTGCATTGCGATGCTAATAATCTCATCAACAGTAACATTCCTTGGCGCGACAGTTGCTCTCTCGCATAGCCAGTTGTATGGTAATTATGATACACTTTATAAATGAGATCGTTTATGGAGTGCACCACTTTACCAATTCTGGAATCTACAGCGGCGGATCCATCGATATTTTGCATACTTCCATTTCCAATACTAAGCACGGATTGAGAGAACTCAGAACCAATCCTAATAAGATGGGCTCTGATATTTGTCCTTAAATGCAACTTCTTAATAGCATGCCACAATGCTCCTGCATACATACATACCTGAAAGCAAAGTTGCTGCTATTCCCGATGATACGTCCAGTTGATCTCACATAAGCCAATAGAAGATTTATCAGAAAAGTTTTACCTGTACCGCCTGGTGGGTCGAGGAAGAATGCTTCGCCTTTGTTTTTTTTTCAATATTCTGAACAACTTTTTCATAGACCACTTGTTTCTGTAAGGGACTAATTTTTGAATGCTTTCCCGCAAGTATTCTTTTAAAACGTTTTGGTCGCATTGGTACCGCAAATTACTTTCATAAATGGATTCAACATTTTGCTGATTTCTTTTTGGGGAAGGTATACCAAAGCTGCTTAGATATTTTTCGCTAAGGGCGATAAACTTATCCTCAATTAGAACGAAGACTTTATTAAAAATGCGATCACAAAATGGTAATCCAGGATAATTGAACCGCTGACGTTCATTAAACAAAATGTCTTTGCAGACGTATTGCCGGAATGGGGTCCATAAGAACACGCAGTTTGATGGCTGGTAAAGAACTTTTATAACAGAGAATTTTCTCTTAGATGTAGTGATGACTGTAATAAGGCAGCTTCTTTCTGAGTGTCATTGCAATGCTCATCATTTTCTAAAGGACCAGAATCTTGGCAAGCAATTTGGAGTGTGGTCCACTTCCCGGGAAAAAAGAATCCTGTGTGATAATCTAGGCAAAAAGCTACCTACGTACCAAATTTTAAGCAAATCGATCTTTTTATTTTAAGAATGGTAAAAATATGAATTTTTCAAAACAAGATAACATTAAATTCATTACACATATTTGTAAAATTAATACTGCAGCTATTTATGCATACACTGCGCGACGTAATTGAAAATAAATGCATTTTTTTACCATATTCACAAAGATATAGTTCTTTCGATACATTTTTATACATACTTATATTGTTCATTCTACCACAAATATATACATACATATCGTCGCCTTAGAGTGTAAACCTGCTAAGGGGCAAATCCTGCATATAGTTTGTCAATCGCGCGACGTTCCACGGTCCTAATCCGGAACGAATAAAAAAAAATTACGTTTTTATGGTTTTATTAGCGAATTTTTAACTTAGCAGGTTTTAGTTTTTGTATTTTCAAAATTGAAGTGGATTTAGCAGATTTTTTGTATGAATAAAATTGTTTCTATTTTATTTTTTGTGATTACGAGCTCAATTTAAATATCCATAGATAAAAACAATCATATATATAAAATAATACAACAGATTTATTCTTCCGTTTATTGCAACAAAAATAGGCAGTTTCTTCTTCTTCTTGCTGTTTCGCTTCTGTGCCAACTGACGCCAATTGGAAATGCCAAGTGAAGCCAAGTCCTTCTCCACCTGGTCTTTCCAACGCAGAGGAGGGCTCCCTCTTCCTCTACTACCACCAGCGGGCTTCGAGTAGAATACTTTGAGGGCTGGAGCGTTTGGACAGTTTATAATACATATATTAGTAACTATACGTGAAGTATTCCTCTCTCAAATTAATAGTACAAAGTCCACATATAAGATAATTTAAGTAGGAACTCAATAAATGTCAGAAAGTATGATACATAATATTCAATCATGAGCTAAACTGTGATAGTAGGTGTGGTAATCTTCAGGAAGTAATCGTTTCAAATACTGGAGATCTTCATACTTTCTGCGATAAATCGTACGCCTACTCTCGTGTAAATTCGGAAGGCGAGAAAACGGCAAGGAAACAGCTACTGGGGATTTTCTTTGCGGTATTACTTGCCATTCGTTAGAAATCTTAGTTTGAAATGTATGTCTCCACTTGGTGTGTACCGTAGGACTCGTATATCAGTTACTTTAACAGCACCTTTGCCGCGACCGAATGCTATTAAAGAATTGAACTGTGTTAAAGCTTTTAAAGAACGCGTAACTAAGATAGTTACGTCATATGGTTTTGAATTTTTTCTAGCTGATCTACATACTTCAACGTATTCTGCAGGAACATGGATATCTCTTTTCTTAAGTGCTCGTTCGATAGTGGAATGGATACAATCAGCTTCCATCTGGGTATGGCCTACTTCAAGAAACTTTTGCTCAATAATGATATTGTTATTTATAGCTGTGGATAACAAAGCATTAGCCATAACACAGTTTCGGGTTTGACATGTGCATCCGTTGCTATAAAAAATTACTGTTATTGGCTCCGCGGAACTATTATTTGGCACTACATGTTTTTCTATCAAATCTACCCACACGCTGGCAAACTCTTCTGCATTTAATCCTACTTCTGTTTCGTTCCACAAGTAACAATACTGATCACTCACTTCAGCTGTAATATCATTAATCTGTAAAAGCACAGAAACCATTAAAATTATTTAAATAATTGCTAATAACCGTAACAATGAACACTTCAGGTTGTGGTTTGCGGGCCACAATTTCCTTGAAATATCAAAAATTAAAGCTTATTCGCTGGCTACTACCTTGGCTTAAACGCATAAAGTAATACTCTAACATAGAACAATAATCGAGCGACAGAAGCACAATATGTTGGATTTAGCAGTTGAATTTCAACTGATTGTATTTAGCAGCTTTACTCATCAAAAAATTTTTGACATTTATATTTTTATATTAAAGTTTTTTTTTTGCTTGCCAACTGCGGAATCTCCTTCTCCTTCGAACTGCATCAAAAGTTCAATTTTGCTAATAAACGGATTTAGCAGGTTTACACTCTAGGCCGACGATATATATAATTAAAAAAAAAATTCTTCAAAATTTTGAAACTTTTACCAGGATATTTAGTTTTAGTATAATAAACTACAAGTTTTAAGTGGCTCAGAATACGCGTTTTATTTTTAGTTCATAAACTTGCCCACCAAAAAACCACAGCCACATACAAATAAGCAGAAAAATTACCAATAAAAATCACAATAGAAAGAAAAGCACCACACAAGCTTTGAAGGCAAAAATTCACCACTAGCAAAGAATTCACAGCAAAATGCATAAAAGCAAAAAAATCACCAATCACTGCTTCCGTTGAATAGCAGTAGCTGTTGTTATAAGTGATTTTTAATTCACAATGAAAAAATCACCGGTAGTGAAATATCGCTCATCACTAATGCTTATCTAGGCAAAAAGCTACCTACGTACCAAATTTTAAGCAAATCGGACCACAATAAGATTTTTTGGAATAGGTCGGTCCCTGGTCCACCTACCGGACCTAAAACATGGTGGGTGCTGAAAGCTATTTATGTACAAAATTTCATAAAAAACGGACCAGCCGTTCGCGAGATTACCTGTTACAAAAACAGAAACTTCTCTTTATATAATTAGTATAGAAAATAATTGAAGAACATGCATCACATTTATGGGTCGATTACGGATAGCAACGCAACCACGGTTCGGTTGCCAGCTGGCAACGCAACTGTAAAGAAAATTTGCATTACGAATGGCAACTATCGTCAGTTGCTGTAGAGTTATCGATAATCGAAATTTGGCAGTTCGGCAACCAGCAAGTGGCTGTAAACAAACTGTGCTAGTAGAATGAAATTATTAAAATAAAGAGTTTTAAAGAATAGTATGCAATAATGCTAAGTTCAGTAGAACTATTTTTTGAAGAGGGAGAGAAGTGCACGAACGCGGCCTCAATCAGGCGACATTTAAGGGATAATTCTAATCCTCTAGAGCTACCGCCTGCACTGCAAGCAAAAGTTAATTATTTGAAGGTTTTTATTTTATTATCTTTTTGTACTCAGACTCAAAGCATATTCCAGGAAGTCCAATTTGAGAAATTTGGGATGCCAGTAGGGTTAAAAGATATGCTTCAATTAATAGCGGAAAAAATTTGCAATCAATATTTGCTTTTGCTTCGCCAAAAGCGCGTACACCACGAGAACTAAAGCTTAAAATTGTTTTGTTATTTTCGCCACATTCTGTATAAACAAAATACATTGGAAGTGTTAATATCGTTTGAACTATTAATAACTAAAATATTTCACATACTTTTAAATTTTCGCTCCTAAATACGCTCCAAAAACCTTCACAGCAACCACAAAAATGTAGTTGCCGGTATACACACTTTGTAGCAACTGCAGTTGCCAGTGATAGTTGCCAGTTGCCATCTGTAATATCGTTTCGGCAACTGGCAACCCATAAATCTACAGGTAATCGCAATAAGGCCCCCACATTTCCTCCGGCCCTTGAGCACCCATACATGTTAATCCGGACCTGGATATAACTGTGAAATTTTTACACAACATAGAAGAGGTGCCGCTCATTTCTGAATACTTAAAAAACTTATTTTTTTTTAGTATGACACGTTTAGCGCTAGGGTACGATATGTCTGTCTCCTCTGAATCACTCCGGATTTTTAAGAAAAGCAGTAAGGATTAAATTAGAAAATCATAAATTTCTTTTGCATAATGGAATTTTTATTGTTTTTTACGCTTTAACACAGTACTTTTAGTTTTACAATAGATAATAGTTACATAATAATTCTTAAAATTAGAAATACAATTTTATGTTATTAAGTACATTTTATAAGTAATTTTAGTACATTCTATAGTTTTCATGTCGGGTATTTATTTTCTTTTGTCTACGACTCATAACTCTATTATTTAATTACATACATACGTTTTTAGTTGTTGGTTAACTAGTGCTATAAGTTTTTCTAAGATACGAATAACTACATTAAAAAGTTCAACTGAAAATCCATTAAAATGCTAAACTTAACGAAACTCTAAATGTTATTCGTTTCAAGACATATTTGACTAATGTACATACTCTAATTACTTGTTAACACTGGCTAAAGTGCATATTTGTTTGTGGTTCTTCCCTTTATTTTATTTTTAGTTTCCTTTCTTAACATTTTATTTCGCAATTTACAGAGAAAAAATATATATACAATTAATCGATGTGTACTTTTCAATTTTGTGGATTTTAATGCGCGTTACACATACGGCCTAAACATGCTCAAACGACTCTCCGTCCAGCAACTTTTTCAATCTTGCGAATCGCCAGCATTGCTATTGCGATCCATCGAAGTGCCGCCATTAGACTCTGCTTGATCGACTACATCCGGCGGCAGCACACCTGGCAGGTAAGCAGCGCCCGCGTAGGGGCCGGCTAAGAAACGTTTCGCATGCGCCTGCATGAAGGGCGGGTAACGGTGCGTCGGCGAACCAAAAACTGCGGTGGGTGGCACCAGCGGCGAAAATGCTGACTTGAGTGGAAAAGGCGGTGAAGGCGGCACATTGGGAGACGATGCTGCGGCCGACGCGGCAGCTGCAGCCGCCGCCGCAGAGGCGAGCGCCTGAGTCATATCTTCGCCGGAGAGCATTGCTTCCATAGCCTGCAGTACATCGCCACGATAACGAGCCAGCAGCTGTTCAACATCGCTGCGACGTCGATTGGGAAAAACGCGCAGCAGCACGTCGACGGGTGAGCGTTGTTGTGGTTGTCCTGTCTGCATTTGCTGCTGGGCCATAGCCAGCGGCAGTGCATGTTGCTGTTGTTGCTGATGCTGTGGGTGATGTTGATGGTGTTGGTGGTGTTGCGCATGTGGTGAATGTTGATTGTGCGGATGTACACCTACGGCCGCGGCGGCAGCTGCAGCAGGCATGGCAGCGGCAAGGAACTGCGAATGATGATATGGAATAAAACCTTGCGCGGCGCCATTGTTAAAGGTGCGCAGCAAATGTAAGTTGTCAGCGGGCGTATTTGGCGGCGAATTGGAGTCTTCTTTCTTCAAGCTGAGATTCTCGGGTGTTGCTTCATCAGGCGCAGAATCGACATCCAGATCGGACTCGGGCGAGCTTGGTGGACCGGTGCGTGTGGGTGAAAGATTGCCAGAGTCATTATAGTTACGCCCCTTCATGCGGGGGCTGCTGGGGGAGGATTCAGAACCGGTGTCTTGATCAGTTTCGTTGGAGAGGCGGGCGCGCTTGGAGCCTGTGTAAAGGGAAGATAATTCAAAAGAACCGAATTAGTAAATTAAAGAGGGGTAAAGTTGCAAATTACAAAAAGAGTAGTAAAAATTATTTTAAAAACTCTTCTATAACAAGGGTATTTTATGAGAAGCTGTTTTTCATGGCAGAAATAGACTCGGAGGTTTGCCATTGCCAGCCGAGGGGCGACCGCTATTAGAAAAAACTTTTTTTTATGTTGGTCGGAAACTGATTACCTTTTAGCTAGATACTTCCGAAGTAATTCCATTTTCAATTTTTCTATCACCATTTAAACGGACAATCTCATGCCCATGCACATAAGTATTTCTCATATATGCATTCTCATTCTCAAATTACAAATATGCCTAGCACTTCTAAGCCATGACTCCACTTACTTAAACAAATTTGCATAAGCCATTAATGGTAAATAAAGAATAATTTCCTTGCGCTACAACGGCCTCACCAATCAAATTTTCACAATTTTCTTCAAAGCGCACCTTTGCAACTTTTTATAGTGAAACAGATATTTGATACTACGAAGGTAAATACAAACAAAGAACAGGAGAAAAAAATGGAATCAGTTGTTTGGTGCCCTACTTGTTGGCGGCACAAGAAAGTATCGAATTGATGTGGAAAAAAATTTAATCACGGGAACTGCAAACATTTGAAAATGGTACGGGGTTGTTAGCAAAAAACTACGCACGCAAACAGACGGTATGGGCAAGAATGAATGAGCAGGCAGGTGCTGGTCGCCTAGGAACGCACAGCGTATTGGTAAAACAATAAGCTAAACAGATATTTGATATCTTCTGAATCTTCCTGCAATATTTTATTTGATTTTCGTTTGTTTTATTTTGCTTCAATTGTTATTTTTGTGACTTGTTGAAGTACTGAGGATGTGGATATAATTTAATTAAGTCAGTCACGCTGAGCGATGCATCACCGAGTGGATATTGGCAGTTGGGTACCTCTAATTTTTTTCTTTGTTTTATTTGTAGAACATTTTTTGTGCCCTTTACATAAAAAGATTTCCAAATCAACTTACCAACTTATTGATCCGCACATAAAATACCAAAATTACGACACTCCAAGCTCGCTTAAGTATGTATACATATGTATGTACATTAGGCATATGACTTTTTTAAATGAAGTGAGGAATGATAAAAACGCAACAAAAATAACGTTTTTGCCAAAATTTTGTAAAAAAAAGTTCCGCAGGGAAAATTCCATGTCAACCGAATTGTGACTGCAATCAAAATTTGGTTCCTGAAAAATTTTTTTTCTTATTCGGTTGACTTGGAATTTTTCATATATACAGTGGCTCACAGCCAAAATGATACACCCAAAAAAATTATATTTTGTTAAAACTCAAAGTGTTTCATGTTAAATAGTTTTTGTTATTTAATATGGTTCATAGTGAACAAAAACCATTAAACCCAAAATTCCAAACTTTGTACAAAAACTACGAAAATTCCATTCATTTTTGATCCGATTTTTTAGAAATAATTCGGGTGCGCAGTTTTGTAGCTCATTGAATTTTAAGGTGTAAGTTTGAAGTTGCTAAAAATTACTGTTGATTTTTGAAAATTTGTCTTAAGAACGGTTTTACGCATTTCCCTACATATAAAAAATTTTCGAACATACTTTGCATAGAAGAAAATGCGTGACACTCAACAAAAAAATGTCAAAAATCAATTCGACATTTAGCAACTTCAAGCTTCCACCTTGTTATACTAAAATTTAATGGGCTACAAAACTGCATACCCCAAATATTTCTAAAAAATCTGATAAAAAATGGAAATTTTCATGAAAATGAATGGAAATTTTGTCGAATTCTCCTATTTTTTGTACAAAGTTTGAAATTTTGGTTTGTATTGTTTTTTTTTTTGTACTATAATTCATATACATATATATATGTTTTTCCCCACCCAGTATAAATATGTTTTTCTCGGAGCTCCCTGTGGGACTTTTTTTACCAAACTTTGACAAAAACGTTATCTTTGTTGGTTTTTCGTCATTAGTCATCCTCTCCGCATAGGCATATTTCATTTAAAAAAAATTAAAAAAGTCACATAATGATGCACATATTTTTTGCCGCTGTGCTCGTGGCATTTAGGCACCAAAAAAAAAGACAGTAAGTTCGCCTGCGCCGAGGACGGGCTGGTTCTCTAATTGTGATACAATTAAAAATCAACACTGGAAATTGTAAAATATAAATGTCCACTTGACCTCCAACCCAAATATTTGTTATGATTTTAAATTGATCAAATCACTAATAAAAAAAAAACAATTTTACGCTTCGCTGATCATTTCAGAAATAAAATTTATTTGTGATTTGCTGAGGTGAATTGAGGTGAGTTGAGGTGAGTCTAACATTATTATTAAAAGAATGGGTCATATCCGAGGCTTTTTGAACCTTGTCATAAAATTCTAACTTCCGTAAAAATTCAAAGATATTAACTTAGTTAAAAAAAAAAATATGGTACTAATGGCCGATCTTACTACTGGCAACATTGCATTCGCTGGGGTGTGATAGCGTATAAAAGGGCTTCTAAAAGCGCTAGCAGTCAACGACGTAGCGTAAACGTACGTTGACGGACGTAGCAACATATTAAATTTTCTTTTGATGAAGACAGAGTGAAGGAACGACAACGTCGCCGTCATGCGGTGGTGAGTTTTCATTAACACGCAAATCCCGTAAGGTAGATCATGTCAGCGTCAAAGTACGTTTACGCTACGTCGTTGAGTGCTAGCGCCTTAACTATGCAATCACATTTGCTTGGGTATACTCGACTAAAGTCAATTCCTTCTCTTGCGTCCGCGTCTATGGTCAAGGCAGAAATATAAAGAGCTTAAGTGGATCCACTCTAAGGCCGTGAAACACCGGTGCCGGGCCCCCTACCACCCCGAAAAAATTGTTTAACCAATTTTCTTAATCTTCCAACTGAATTTCCGAAAAAATCCGGGCGCCTGAAAACATCGTAAACTTCCTGTAAAGTCTACCAAACACATTTATAATAAATCTAGTTAGATATGTATGTATGTAGGTACCACTCAGTTTAGTACAACTTTGCCGCGAAAGTAGGACGTTCTATTTGAATTCTTTTTTCCACATCCATACAGAAGAGCCAACAAGCCTCCACAATATATTGGATCTTGCCACAATTCGCGCATTAAGCCTCTTTTAGAAGCGCCCACACTCATTGCAAGCATAATGCCCACGCGCACACACACGCCTCCACTCGAATAAGCACTCAATGCATCGCTGCACTTCCGTCAACGCAAACTGAGCGTTCAAGCGTTTTCGTTATTTAAAATATACGCTTTGCTGTAATTTTTCCGCACTTTTAACGGTGTTCTTGCGCGGAAGTCGCCAAAGTGCGCGCAAACACACTTCACCGCTTAAGTACAACAATAGCATCAACATCGCGAACAACAAGAGCAACAAGGAGAATAACAAAGTGCCATGAAATGTGCAACATTGCACGCCATTTGCAACACCTTTTCCCTGCCATGTCACTTCTAACGTCAACTTTCTCTTAATTTTTTGTCACACTTTATTTCTTTGCGCTACAACTCACCTGGACTCTCCACTTCTGTGCTGCGATCCGGTGAATAGCCCATCGAAAGACGTTCAGAAGAACGCATTCGCACATCTGTATCGGATTCATTGCCATTGTACTGCATACGTTGACCGTTACTCGTGTCCAAGCCATCGCTGGGCGGGGAGGGAATGCCGGGATGAAAGGCACCGGAGGCATTTGTCAACGGTGGCGGGGGACTGTGTGGATTTGGCGGGACGCCGGCACCGCCGACACCGCCTCCTTCAACGCCATTCTGCTGCCCAGGCGGTACATTGGTGTAGAGTAGACCCAATTCGCGCGCCTCATTCTCCTCCTGTGCTTGTTGACGACGCAGCGCGACCTGAAGTAGGGCGAAACAAAACGGGTAGGAAGAAGTAACAAAAAATTATATTTTGTTAAAGTGGAAAAGGCAGAAGTGTGCTTGTTATTAATAGAGTGCAAAGCTACATATTTACATAGATTCACACCCACTGGCAGGGCACAGAACGGCGCGAGACAGCACAGAAAACGGTTTAATATTTCAGGTTAGTATACATACTTTATATAAAGATTTTAACTGAAATGGTTAAGTTGGAACGTCATCAATCTGTCAGGGTTTTTTTTTTAAATAAATATTTGACGCTTTTTAATCCCTCTAATATTTGGCAATCTAAAAGCAAAGCCTTTTAGTAATATAGTTAATTTTAAAATTTGTATCACACCTGGATAATTTCTTACATCAATCTTAATTCAAAAAGCTGTCTTATAATTTATTTTAAGAATTTATTTTCAATTGGTAAAGTTTTTGCTGATTCTTGCATGCTTCCTTTGCACACCGCTGCCGCTGAGTGCGAATCATGATTTCTAATTTTTTGTTTTTGGTTTTGTTGTTACATTTCATTTACTTGATAGCAGTTTCTAAAGTACTGTAATGCATCGTTCCGTGCTGTTAGTTGTGAATCGACCTTAATGCGTACCTGTGCTGCCATAACGCGTTGTCGCTCCGCAATCAATGTGCATTTCGCACAAACGCAGTCTCGCCAACGGCAATAACGCTTATGTCCTTTAAGTGCGCTAACCTGTGGAATTTAGATGAAAAAAAATACTATTATTAAAAATATATTAATAAAATGCATATGACACTTAGCGTGTCTTGCTTTGGACATATAAATAGTATACAAACATTTAATAAAATTAAGATAACTTTTTATTAGGGACTCACAGAAATAAACATCTTAAAAAACAGTTTTTGTTGCGACGATTTCGACGTTTTAACTTAATTCCTTTTTTGTCCATGCAAAATAGTCAATTATCTACTTTCATTGTTTTTTTTCCTACTTATGGTCTGATTATTCTGTGTTTACCAAAAGTATTTTCAGAAAGTTCTTGTCATAGCATAGAAGGCTCCACTTTAAAAGAATTCAGCAGCACTGGAAATGGCTAAACCTAATTCGGCTGAAGTGGTTCGATGATCATCTCATGCCGTGATGAAAGAGTTAAAAGGACGAATAAGACCAAAAGACGCGATTCACCAATGTGAAATGGCAACATACTCGTATACATATACAAATATCAAAAAAGTTAGCATTCCCACAATAAAGGACTGATGAGAAATCTAATGAAAAGCGCCTTACAAATGAATGCCCGTGTATATAAAGAAATATTGTATAAAACGAGTTCAAACACAATTCTTGCCTTCATAGACATAATATAAAATTAATGTCTCACAGTTCTTCTGTTTAGGGACTTTTTGTACTTCATTTGAAGAATGTCAAATTAAAAATTGCAGTTAGTGGGCAAAAAAATGAAATAATCAACAAATAGTTTGAGCAGACAATTTTGCATAGAGATTACTTCGAGCAGATGTTCAGCCATTTTTTAAATTAGTAACATGCATTCAAAATTATAAACAAACGATGTAATTTTCGAGACTTTCACACTTTATTAAAATCGCAGTTGCGGTCTATCTTTGTGACTAGAGACTATGCAAACAAATTTGAACTGTATAAAGCACCTAAGACTTCTGTCTTTGCCGAAATAATTGTTCTCACGTGCTTGGTACATATTCGTCTTGCCTTTGAGTGCCGAATAAGAAGAAGAAGAAGAAAGATATATCTAAAACTCGAAACTCGATATTCCGAGTACTCGATAATCCAAATGATTAATAGAATTGTATATTCTGTAAACCGAATTAATGCAACCCAATAATCCGAATGGCACGGTTTTCGAATTGGTCGGGTTTAGGGTGATTGACTCGGTGTTTCCAAACCAGTTTCAACCGGTTTATTTGCATATTTTTAGACGGTTCTTTGAAATCTTAATTTTTCGAATATATATATATTCAAATATATATTTTTTATATACCAGAATCTGAGAATTCTAAATATTTATTTAATTTATTAAAAATGGAACTAGAGTATTTTAAATTTTATATCTGACTACTGGAGCGTTTCCCACTGCAGAAAATTACAAAAAAAAGTAATAGGAAAACGGAACGAAACATTTTCACTGTTATTTTTGTTGTACCAACTGTGCCCAAATCAGTGAATCGACTACATGTAGGGAGAGGTATGTTAGATGAGCTAGATGAGTGGGCATGTTAAGAGGTGATTAGCGTCGTCTTATTAAAAATATACAGAGAAGTTTCACCTTATACAATATCCAGAATGGAGTTGTGTCGAAGTACCGCGCTTCTCACGAAGCGACACGAGCTCGCCGTCTGAGATAGGTGGTTGTTGGTCTCCGATGTTGGAATTCAAATGGCGAGAGTTGACGAAGGTGTTGATTGATTCTCGATGAATGTCCTTCAAGGCATGTCTATAATAGGGTATAAAGTTAGTTGCAGCTTTTTGACATAATGCACAAAGAAATATCTGTCAGAGAAGCTGCAACTAATTTGAAAGAAGACTTTATTTCATCCATTAACATGCCCCTATATTTGCATAGTCAGTTTTGTTCAGTGGATAGCACAGTCTCATTCACAAGCCTCTACATACTCGAGTTTTTACCGACAAAGGACTTTATCCCTCAGGGTATTCGTCTAAGCGCGTAGGTGCCTCGTAACCGCGTAAACCTCGTAAATAAACCGATTTTTCATACAAAATTAAGTAAGTTTACGAAGTTTACGCTGTTACGAGGCATTTACGCGTTTAGACGAATACCCTTACTATTTTTTTCTGTTTTACTTTAAATCCAAAATACTTCGAATTTATTTTGCCTTATTGATTTCTAAATTAAAGCTGTGCCTATTTTTAGCACTTACATTATAATTTTGGTCATGATTTCTTACTAACAGTAAGTATTACAATATAGAAAATATGTAAAATAAAACCGGTTTATCAGGGGTTTTTTTCTTAATTTGAAAATGGGCAACCAGGTTTTTTCAAATTGCCATTTTTTGAATAACTCGAAAACCGGTTTTCGAAAAAAGGCGAATAATCGAACACCCTAGTCAGGTTACTACATAGCCTCTATAGAGAAAAACCAGTAGAGTGTGTCAATGATACGCTTACAGGTTATGTAAGTGATTGACAAAAAACTTATGAACAAAATGAATTATTTTTTATTGAAATTTGTTAATTAAATATCAGGTGTATATTTATGTATTGAGAAAATAACTATAATCCGAATTGTGTCTACAATCAGTAGTTCAGGTAAACGGTTTTGACGGTATTTTCAAAAGTAAACTTATCACACCGGCTTTACGATTTTTCGTGAATTTTATACTTAAGGCAAGGTATTTTGAAGAACCTATACCGAATTCTATGTATGTTTCATTCAAAAAATGCTATGGTAAACAAATTTATTCCGGATTTTTATAGGACATTAAATGGCAAAATTTTTTTTAACATATTTGGGCATTGAAAACCAATGGCATTACGTTAAAAATTAAAGTCAGAAAGCAATTTTTGTCATTTCAATACCTAGTTGAAATTTGAAACTATGCCGAATGTATTGAAATGACAAAACTCTAATAATATTAATGCAATGATATCAACATTTTTAATATCCGACTTTTTCATTACAATTTTTCTCCTTTAATGCCCTCGGATAGTGCCGTCATCACATTAAATGACAAAAATTTTAATGTCAAAGTCCGGTATTGGAAAATACTCGTGTCTTATTTTAATATGGAGTTATAGTCATTGAGTTTGTTTTTGCATGGCATTTTTGAAATGGCACAATTTTTTCTTTCTTTTAATGCCTACTTATTTAAGCCCCACTCGACAAATGCAATCACTAAAGTAATCGGCATTGACTCTAGAAAAAACCAAGGCGAATTTATACAAGGTGGTAGCAACATTACAACAACAACAACCACATGTAATTTTTTTGTGTATTTTCCTGGGCAAAATGTCAAAATCCGAATTCGCTGCCAAGCTTACATGTATTTTGTTTTTGCTCTTTTCGGGCACGCTGTCAAATCAGTAAAAGCAAAAACAAAATACATGTAAGCCAAATGAAATAACAAGAAATCAGCTTGCCTGATAACACCACCTTGTATAAATTCGCCTTGGAAAAAACCAAAACCCTTTAGCATCTCAAGTTTAAGAATACTACGTCATCAGTGGTGATTCGAGTTAACTTCTATGGCAATGAGATCCCCTCTTTGATAAATTTGTAAGTATGTACTTAAAAGTAAAGGACAATAAATACTACTCATTGAACGCAAAACCACTGCCTACACTAACCACTACCCTGCAGCAGAGGCAAATAAAGTGCTTAGCTTGAATATAGAGGCAGCAATTTAAGGCCTATCAAATTATTTTGAACAAAGTATTCCTGATAGCATAAGTTTACGCCTTTTATTTATTATACCCGAGCGCACTGTGTGCACAAGGGTATTATAACTTTGTTCACATAACGGTTGTTTGTAACAGCCTAAAGGAATCGAGAACGATATAGACATATATATACCAAAATGTTCAGAATGAAAAGAGAAATCGATTAAGCCATGTCTGTCTGTCCGTCCGCACGATAACTCGAGTAAAAATTGAGATATCTCAACGAAACTTGGTACA
>JAPVRG010201811.1:0-10362 GCA_029783565.1 Rhagoletis cerasi | reverse complement strand
CCGGCATTCGCTAGACTAAGGTTTAAGCACCTCGGTGCACATTTCTTCAACACTCCCGAGGGACTCTCGGGAGTGGACATCAGCTGTCTGCGGAACTTTGTTGTGAGCACCCAGCGCTTCTCTTAGTTTTAACACAGTTACCGTTCCTAATTTGTTTTAATGTGGTATCACAACGGACAACCAGATGTCTAAGTGAGTTTCCCCTCGGGGGACTGCCACCATAACCTAACCTAACCTAACCTACATCGACCACTATCTCGGGAACGGCTAAACCGATTTCGGTGAAATTTGGTACATGGATAGCATGCTTCCTTCTAAGATTTTCTACTTGGATGTTGCCACTAAAGGCAGCTTAGAGGGTTGCCACCTTTCCGAATTTTTTTTAAATATTAAGCAATATATGGCAATATGGGTATCAAATCAAAGGTATTTGAGGCCGTATACCAACCAGAATATTTTTAAGTAGGATTGCCACCTAGGATTGCCACCTGACTGCATTTTAATTATTCCTTCTTATATCGACCACTATCTCGCGAACGGTTAAACCGATTTGGATGAAATTTGGAGTGCGCATTCTAACCGCCAAACAGGCTTAAGTGACTTTTTGTGGTTAGTGTTCGATTTTTTGGAAATCTATTTTGGAAATTTATGCTCTTGGTAAGTAAGATTATGCGACAAATTCGAAAAATACCGAGCAAGGCTCGGTCACCCAGGTACTAATTATTAGTAGTGTAATACAATGCAAACTAAAATTTTGCGTTTTTACAATTACTAGTATGAAGTGTATGCATATTAGTTTTACCCCACACACTTCGCTGAGTATATGGAACTTCTGCGTCTAACATTTGGTGTAGCTTATTTCAGTAAAACTCATTATACTTAAACTTAGCCAAAACCATAGGAGATTTTAATTTTTTTTTTTTTCATTTTCTAACCCTCTTTAAAATATTTTCAAACTAAATCCTTCTTAAACCTCTTCATCTGACCCATATTGTGATACATCTTTCAGTAACCTGATTCCCTCAATTCAAGTTGAATTTTAGATTTTAAATAGGTGGCAACATGTTCGTAAGAAATGAGGGCTTTTCTCTCTTCTGACAGCCATATATATTGTGATACAAATTTAAATTACCTATTTCTCTTAATTCAAATTGAATTTTATTTTTTAAATAGGTGGTGACACTCCTACACGTAGTTTACAAGTAAAGCCTTTTACGAACCATTAAGTTTGATACTCATATTATAATGATTCATTTAACTTAATGGAATTTAATTGTTTAATAGGTGGCAACCCTTTATATGTTATAACCTAGATGTTTATAAACCTTCCTCTTTCCGAGTTATTGGTGTCAAACTTTAAGCAACTTTATTTTATATTATACTAGCTGCCCGCACCCGGTTTCACCTGAGCTGATTTTCAAATAGGGCTTATAAAATACTGCCACAAATAAATAAACTAAATAATTTCGTATAAAGTTTTGAAACAATCGCCTAAAGAATGAATTAAATGAAATCGAACACATGTCTTATATAAACGTATACATTCGCTTTACTTCTTACTTAAATTTTCTAAAGTTTTCGCGCGGAGCGATACCTACACCTACGTTTTTTCGGATTTTATTTCATAAGATGGAAAATGTGCATATGCGCTACCTACTGATTTATGCGAAATCAGTGCCCAACCAATTAAAAAATAAAACTGGAGCGGGTTTGCCATTAATTTTATATATTAGACCGGTAAAAAAAAAAATTCTGCAATGCGACCGGCATAGGACTTAAATTTTAGCATTTCGTATAGTAATGATCCTCCATGAATCTCCCCTCTCTAGAACAATTCTAAGAGGTCCCGCATCGATTCTTTAGTTTTGCCATAGGAATTACACGTAAGAAAATGAGTTCTTTGCACCTTCTCATCGCGCCGCTATTGTGACCGAGTTTAAAGTCAAAAATTCAATATACATACGTACATCGAACAACCACCGTATTCCGTGCGTCTTTTTTTTTGTGTCCCAAACCTAAAAAGCCGTTGAAAGGCTTTGTTATAGGCCCCGTACACTGAGAAAAAAGTAACATGATTTTTTCAAACAGAGTCGCTTTTGGTTTATCCATGTTAGCGATTTAGAATCTTTGAACAGAAAAAAAAATTTTTAAACAAATTGGAAATGAAATTAGTTTGAACGATGGTAAGAAATTTGATTCAAATTGAACATATGAAAACTCATTTATGTACATACTCTGACTGCAGCTGAGTGTGCAGAGGTGCTTGCTGTTAAATGCTAGCTTCCAGTAGGTCCCGGGTTTGAATGCCGTCAGAGTCAAAATGTTAGAATTATAATAAAAATGGAAAAGCATCTACGAAGTGCAGAACAAAAGCGTATTCAAACTAAAAAATTGCCAAACGAAAAGTTAACAAAAGATCGCTTGGCACCAAACCGTATACGTTTTAGTTTGAAACAAACACGATATGGTTTATTTTTTCTCAGTGTACCCCGAAGGCGGGGACATTTTCTCATGCCGAACATTTGACAGTACAGGGCCCTGGTCTTCCCCATATTCTCGGAAGCGAGTCTGGATTATGATCCGGATTTTACGAATAGTTCCCATATCAATTCTACCGGGCCTGCTGGGTCAGTGATAAGCCACTTTTTCATTTTTGTTTGGCTTAAAAACATTTTTTTAAGATTTATCGCATACTTTGTTTTACAAGAGAAAGTAGAATTTTTCAATTATTCGCGTGAACTTTTTTCAAATTGCTCATAACTTTTCCAAACATTTTATTATTCTAATTATATAACTTTAACATTTTTCCCATACAATTTGTTAATTGAAGTTTAAGTGCAAAGACTGTACTAAATTTGGTCAGGGATAAGCCTATGTTAGGAGGAACTTCAACCAAATATCAGTACAACACATTGTTTTGATATTCGGCGCAAATATAAATACATTACATAAGTCTGTTAAAGGATGCTGATAACATTTTTCAATAATATAATAAACATTCACTTAATAGAGCTATACTCACAGCGAAGAATTGTGCGCGTGATGCTATGCATTAAGTACAGGAAACTGCAAAGTTAAGTTTGGATGCTAAAAGTTAATAAAACTAAAATCCACCCTGATAGCGGGCTATGCACAAATCCACTGTTGAAATGTTAGCGATTGCAGCTCGATTGTCAACAAGGCAACTTACGCGATGCAAACGTAATTAATTACCGGTGCACAGAGGTGGATTGCCGCCGCAGGATGGCAATGCACAGATGGTGCCAATGCGATAGGAGTCCAAAGACTTGGCCGAGGTGCGTTGTAAGCAATAGGCTACTACTAGTGCAATTACGAGTGTCAACTGCGGTAGCGCGCACGCGCTCCCTAAACACGCCCGACCGGTGTTGTACAACGCGAGATTCTGTTCGCCGATAAGGCGGAATAGAATGCAAAATGCCTAAATGGTGGAATAACACAGTGTGACACACAAGATGATAGCGATCGCACCTGGATACTGGAGCGAATAACTTAGCTGCGCATTTGGCGGGCAAGAGCGAGCTGTACGCAACGCACACTACCGAACACAAACTCAGACGAGAAGCCGGCGGCACTTATGCAGATGCAGTTGTCAGATGATGAGCAACTTTTGCGTATGTTTCGTAATTTTCCTGGACGTAGTCAGCAGATGATTTCACTTAGATTTGGAACACGCAATTTGATTTTTATTTGCTTAGAAAAGATAGTCACTTTTGATTTGCACTTCACTTTTAGAGTTCCAGAACGAATGGTACGAGCGGCGCCTGCGCGTGCGTTAGGGCTTTAACCCAGAGCGACACTGCGTATTTGGATTAACTTTTTGTTTACGCGCTACTGGATATATTTTGCACATGCACCAATTGACATTGTCTTTTCCTTCTGCACTCAAACACATGCGCACTCTTCTGCGGCTTGCGCAATATTTTTTAATATGTAGCTTAGTTTGCTAAACCCGCGCCAGAACCGGATGTAACTCTTTGCACAAAGTAAGTATAATATCACTTAAGTTATTTTGGTTGTTTTTGTTCTGCTGTAAAATTCGATGTATACGCTGGCCAATCTCGCACAGCGTTTGAAGATCGCTGTGATCGCGTTTTTTCACGCTAAACTGTCTGCTAGCACTGACACACCGGCATTGGAATTGGCCACCGGCTGCTGGAAGATCACTCTCTCCGATGCAAAGTTGCACGCGATACTCTGTATTAGCGCGTTGATTTAGGCCGTCCGCTCTATTCACGGTTCATTCAACGTTTTCAACATCGGCATCGGCAACGCTGTTAGCATCAAACTTTGCTCCGGCTAAAGCTCCACATCTCGGCGATGGCGATCGTGGGCTGATCATTGCCTTACTTTTTTCTTCTCCATATACACCTATGGGCCTGGGTGTATGTGAGTGTGTATGCTTGGATTTGCGCAAAGGCGAGCTATGTACCCATATATGTCCATACGTATGTATTATGTACATTTGTTTGCTAGTACATATTAATGTACACATGTATGTATAAATGTATGTATGACCGTGCTGCAGTACGCCTATCTGCAAGTGCTGGTGTGAGCGTGTGGGTTTTTGTGTGGGTATTCGCGTCTGTCTGTACGCGTTTTTGTGATACTACTACCCATGTGTGTAGGCAAATATCTATAGCATTGTTGTTGCATTTAATACTCGCACCTTCCCCACCTACACCCCCGCCATTAGTACTCTTAGTCGGTTTAGCCAATCTACTTCATTCTTTGCATTTTATTTCCCCCGCAAAATTTCAACTACTTTCAACTCAGCTCACCTTTTCCATTGTTGTTGTAGTCTTCTAACTCGGCCTAAGCCTCTTAAACTTCCAGGGGCGTATTTGTGTATTTGTATGTACATATGTATGTGTGTAAGAATGCCTTTGCGTGATTGTCAGCCCCCGTAAGTTGTGTCTGAGTTTCATTGGATATTGCCTCGTGCCTTGACAGCAGTTGGCTTGGGGTTGTGTGGGTTGTATGCTTTCGTGCACTCGTTTCGCCTTTATTTCAGAGGTTTTACTCAAAGGTTTTCCTTTGTTATTTTTTCTCACTTCATTTTGTTTTATAGCG
Source organism: Rhagoletis cerasi (assembly GCA_029783565.1). NCBI lineage: Eukaryota > Metazoa > Arthropoda > Insecta > Diptera > Tephritidae > Rhagoletis > Rhagoletis cerasi. The sequence continues at coordinate 5,271 of JAPVRG010201811.1, read as the reverse complement.
ATCTTACAGCCTACTTACTTTTGACAGATTCTATTGTTGGTGACGCCGGTGCCTCAGGTTGATCTCGAAATAGCTCTGGTGCTCAATATTGCCTGGTTACCACAGTTCCTATAGATCTACTGTACATAATATTTACAATAAATTTTTAATTTACAATTAGTCAGTGATTATTCTTTAGTAAATGAAATCAATACTAGCGGACCCGGTGAACTTAGTTCCGCCAAAAATTATTATTTTTTATTGAAACATTTCGGCCCAACATTTTCACCAACAATTCACACTCACGACTTCCTGCCGCACATTTATCTGCTCTTCCATTGCCGTGTTAAACAGACTACACAAAGGCTTGTTTCCGTGCGTGAAGAAGTTCTCCAATGATCTGGAGTTTCATAGCACTGATAATGATACAACGCTAATCGATTTCAATATCAGAATTGCCAAGGAAATAAATTTGAAAAAATGTTTCCTATTCTGTATAGTCTGTATAGTATACTTGGGGATCATTTCAATATGGGTGAGTATCGTTGGTTCAGAGAAATGCAATATATGTACACAGATTTCCGAAATACCTTAAATGGCTTATCATTGTATTTATGGGCAGTTATTCTGACCATTCGCCGTAATGGGAGGTTCTGATGGTCGATTTAACGGTGGTAACTATCCCAGCCGTTTGTTATAAAACGAGGTTTCAGACAAGACGATTCCTGTCGTGTGGTTTCTTTAACCTGATGCTGGAGAAGATAATAAGAGCTGCAGAACTTAACCGCCCTGGAACGATTTATTGCAAGAGCGTGCAATTGCTGGCATTTGCTGATGACTTCGACATCACCGGTATAAAAAAAAAGAGAGGTGTGTTCTGCCTTTTCCAAGTTGGATAAGGAAGCAAAACGAATGGGTCCGGTGGTAAATGAGCACAAGACGAAGTATCTCCTGTCATCAAACAATCAGTCAGCGCATTCGCGTCTCGGCACACACGTCACTGTTGACATTCATAATTTCGAAACAGTAGAGACCTTCGTTATTTGGGAACCAGCATTAACACCAATAACCATTTCGGCCGTGAAATCCAACGGGGAATCACTCTTGCCAGCAAATGCTACTTGGACTGTGTTGGCAATTCAGAAGTAAAGTCCTCCCTCATTGGACGAAACCCACGCTCTATAAGACGCTCATCATGCCTGTGCTGGCGCAGAAGCATGGATAATGACAAAACCCGATAAGGCGGCCCTCGGAGTATTCGACAGAAATATTCTACGGAAGATTTACGCGTTGGCGACGGCGAGTACCGCAGACGATGGAACGGAGAGCTTTAAAGTACAGCGGCCCCGCTGGCTTGGTCATGTCGTTCGAATGGACACAGACGCTCTAGCCCTGAAAGTATTCGACTCGAAGCCAGCTGGTGGTAGCAGAGGAAGAGAGAGGCCTCCTCTGCGTTGGAATAACTAGGAGGAGAAGGACTTGGCTTCACTTGGTGACGGTACTTAATGAGCGGAAAATGTGGCTCCACTGCTCGCATGTGTCGGTTTGTTGAAGTGTGCTATCTGAGAGCAGGTGTGAATGTCGAGTGGCGAATAAATTGGCCGTCTGTTGTGATTACAGCTTTTCGACGTTAAGCTTTGCTTGCATTGTTGGACGCACTTTTATTTGCTGCACAGAGGCGGGTGCTTCTCTTGGCTGCAACAAAATAGTGGTCCGATTCGATGTTTGGCCCTCGAAGTGTCTAAAGCACTGGAATCGTGCTTTTCGTCTATCACAACATGCTCGATTTGGTTTCTCTGGCGATCTCCATGTAGCTTGATGGATCTTTTATGCTTGAACCTAGTACTGCATACTAGCATGTTTCGGGCCCCGGCGAAGTCGACCAGCCTCAGTCCGTTATCGGACTTATCGTCGTGGAGGTTGAATTTTACGACAGTGGCGCGAAATATCCCTTCCCTACGCTTTCCTTGCCTTAGCGCGTCTATCGCATTTCTTGGATGGCAGTGATGTCAGACTTTGTCTTATCGAGGGTATCAACCAGCTGTGCAGAGGCATCTTCCCCATTAAGGGTCCGGACATACCAGGCGCATGCCCTCAAATCGTAGTCCTTTGAACGTTTGCCGCGGTAGTCTTTAAAAACAGGGGATCTCATCCGAGGCTTGTTGTAGCTTTTAATTGGGATGGGATTTTACGTAGCGGGACCTAAACATAAAGATGATGAAAATAAAAGTGAGAGAGTGAGATAACTCTTATCATAACAATAATAATAATAATATATTGGCGCTTACATAATATGTTAGTGTTTGGTCGAGCTTCGAGGAACCTACAGTTTTACGCCGACTCCGAACGGCGATTGTATTTTTATGAGAAGCTTTTTCATGGTAGAAATACGCTCGAGGGTTTGCCATTGTCTGCCGAGCGGCCCCACGGAGTGGTAGTGCGCACTTCTAACCACTACACCACAGCAGCCGCAGACAATGTAAAAATAAACATTGGGCAATAACTCTTATTAGCAACGGAAAAAATATTTCTCCTGCATAACAGTTATCAGGCAACGTATAAAATAAGCGTTGGGTTTATAACTCTTATCGACGAAATAAAAAAAATTTCTCATTTAATAACTGTTATGGAGCAATGTTTGTGCGATAAAATTTATAACTGTTATATCCCGGATTCTGCCCACTCCGTGTTGAATGGCAATCAAAAGTTGTCCCAACTTACGTGGATTTCTGCGCACCGAACCATCTCCCATATCCAGCAACTGTAAATGGTACCGCTATGAATTTGCAACGCACTCTAACCTAACCCTCATAATTTTTTGGAGTTGTTAAAATCTTGAACTTGGGCAATCATTTGAATTGTAATAGCATAATCAAAATTAAAATAATCAAAAATTAACTATACAAAATGAACGGAAAATCAATTTTTCTGGAAATTAAAATTTTTGGGAAAGTGTTTTCACTTTTATCGCCGTAAAAATATTCCTTGGCCGGAGACAAACACAACAGAAAAGACTGCTCACTAGGACGATCCGTTCTAGAGTGACGCTCGGACCTACGTTGCAGGAGCATTCCACCAAAAACTGTATATTTCCATCGACAGGCTTATTACTTTTCCGAAAAGAATTTTCAGCGGAAACTTATTTTAAATATAAAATTAGCACACAAATCGATATTTACTTGATGTTATTAATGATATATGTATATTTTTTACAACACCAACAAATAATTTACCGTTATTTCAGCGGAAATCTATTTCAAATACATAATTTAGCATGGAAATCTATATTTCAATCAATTTTACCAAATTATAAATATTTTTTACAACAACAAAAATTAGTTAAGCGTTATCAATTCTTTTCATCCCTGGACATCAACGAAGTCTATACCCGGAGTATTTGAATTTCACGAAATATCAATGAATGGGCGTGAAGTTACTTGCAAAAATTATGCTTAAGATAGCCTCAGCATCAACTTTTCCCCACAAAAGTGATGGCAATCTAAATTTATAGAACTGATATTCGTACAAGTCCCGTACAAACACGCGTGTCCCGTACAAACAATAGCATTAAAATTCTTTACACTTTTTTGAAATAAATGTATTCTTAGAACTTTTGTTGTTTTAATTTACTTTGATATTACTGCTACGAAATGTAATTTTAGTTTTTTTACAATTATCCTTAATTTCGCTGAAATTTCACATAACACCCAGTAACTAAGATTCAAGGTAGACTAGAGCTGTCCCGTACAAACAGGGAACTTATTTAGGATTTTTGGGCATACGCGAATATTTCAGAAATAAATATTCTGTTTTTGGTTAGTATTTTACCATACAAACGTAATGTATTAGATACTTTGTTTTATACATTTTTACTTTGCCTTTTATTAGAATCGTAAGCAGAAAAAATCGTACGATTTGTCCCGTACAACCGGTGGTATGCTCTTGCAATATTTTGTTTAAGATATATATCTAATTCACTAAAACTTATTAATTGCATACATTGAAGATGTAATTATTCTTATAGTTTTAATTTAACATGTTATTTAATATAGACAAATTCGAGAAATAGTCAGCCAAAAACGAAAAAAATTCATGTAATGACTGGATCCATTCCAAATCAAGCAGGCAAAAGTCATGGTATATCGAGAATTGATTACTGAATAAAATGTTTTTCTGCTTGAAAAATGAAGGAACACGTATTTTTTTTTTTGAATTTCCATAGAATTTTTTTGCATTTTTTACGAATTTAAAAAAAAAAAAGTTTTTTCGAAATTTTTTTAACATGTAGTAATTTTTAGCTATTTAGTTGCTGCTTATTATGTTTTCCCCTTTTTTGTAGTTTTTTAAAATCGATCAATAAAAATGAAAAACTTTGATAAGCAATAGCAACATGTACTACGATTTTTTGAAACAACAAAAAAAATTTTTTTCTTAAACAGGCAACCTTTTGTTTCTTAGGAGTAAAAAAAAATTGAATTGATTAGAACCTCTAACTAAAATTTTTAAGACTTCAGTTGTTGAGTTGTATTCAATTGTTAACCTTTTTTCAAATATATCTTTTAAAATAAAGAATTTTTGTAAATAGCAATAATTCCGAACTCTTTCGAAGAAGCGAATTAAAAAAAAAGTTTTTTCAAATTTTATTTTTAAACATTGCTATACTGAAAGCTTAAAATTAAATTGGAACTCAAATTATTTTCAAACTTTAGCTCTACCCAGAATTGGCGCGGGCGAGGGTAAAGCGGTCGGCGGTAAATGAGCAACGGTTCAGTTGCCGCAGTGAAATCCGTCAGAGTAAACACAATTCCGGCGGACGACGGCGACCTGTATATCCTCACTTCTTCGATAAGCTTCTCACTAAATAATTCTTTTTACTTTTATTTTTATATATCAGAATATTTCAATCATTTCAAATAAAAAACTGATATTAATTTAAGTGACAGTCAGATCAATCAACACTCAATCAAATCTGTGCCGTCTCCGCTGGACGGTAAAAATATAAATAAATTAAAATCAACCGAAAAACGGCGGCGCTAAAACGCTGCCGTCGCAATTATGTGCCATTCCATATGTGACCCGGCCTATAAAAAGGTGGCTTATGACTCAAAAAAGAAATTGCGAGAAACAGCTGTTAAAGATAAACAATGCATTTCGTCAGTTTCTTAGTAGTTTTTCTTTTGCATTATGAATAGTCATGCCCAAAAGGCAACCAAAAAAGGCAAAAGAGCATAAATGAGATAAGTTCGTGTGTGTATATAAAGAGCGATGTTTTTTTCAATTTTCAATAAAATT
>JAPVRG010201810.1:0-14546 GCA_029783565.1 Rhagoletis cerasi | reverse complement strand
GGCTATGGTCTGCAGAAAGTATTCATGTTATTAGGGCGATCCCTAGTGCTTAAATATCACTGGCCACTTTTCCCCACCGTAAACAATGAAGAACATTATAAAGAGGCGTAACTTCTAAATTATTTAAAACAAAAATCAATTAAATGACTTCATTAAAATCGGGTTTGGGATTTTTTATTTTATAAGTAGGTAAATAAATCTTGCACTTGCAGCCTTGGATGATCCCATATAAGCCGAATACATTTATAAAGTTACCAGATTAATATATTACCTATTCTAGCCTTTTATCTATCACCACATAGTTTCTGCCACATTTTTGTTCTCCAGAAGACCCAGTTTAATGGCGTTACATCCAATGTAGCTTTTGATCTAGATTCTTCCAGGAAACGGAACGTATTCTGCTTTCATTACACTTTGTTGCAATGCTAACTAGATAATTATATGCTAAGTCCGTATATAAATACATCAGGGGCGACGAAAAAGCTGTCACACTGGCTAGAGCTGGTTCAGTGGAGAAATTTGTTAGTTCACAGTCGTTGGTAGGCTATGCACAAGGCAATAATCAGTGCCTTCGGTCTGAAAAACATCCAATATTACGTGGAAAGACATACAATCCTGTAGGGTCTGCAGGAGTCCGTGGCCCACCTACTGCGCGAAACGCACTGCATTTCTCATCGAACTGAACAGAAGAGATTTATCTCGACTAACTGCCGTTTATACAGGGCACTGGGCCCTGGGATTCCATGCTGCAAGGCATTTCTTGTCGTAGCTGTAATTCACCAGTTGCTGAATAAACGGTATTTTCCCGCACTGTGTAGGACTAGAATCAGATTTCTAGGCAAACACTTCTACTGCGCCCTAACAGACATACGTGATTTTAACCCACTACAACTGCCTAGGTTCTTGAACTCGACGGGCTAGATTTGAGAGAAATAGCCAACCTCTGCTGTCTTTTCTTTTCATGTCAAGCTGCAGGTAGTGGTTTTAGAACGGCCCGTATAAGTGCTAATTGAAATTGTTAAACTCGCCACTTCAACCAACTAACCAGCCTAGCTCAACGCTAAGTATTAGCAAGATGGAATATTCAAAGAATGGGATTTGAACTGAAGAATTTGCGTCTATATTTGCACAGTGGTAGTTAGACTAATTTTTCTATATGGACTGGTCTTAAACTACTTAAGAAAGTACAATGGCTTAGTATGATCTGTATCAGTAGAGAAATCCGAACAAAACCCCAAATTATACCCGAAACGTCTTTTTGGATCTGCTGTCACTGGATCCGTTGAGACAGCAAGTAGTAACTCCGCCTGCTCTTCCTAAGAGAAATATCTCAGTGGGAGTCGAGATCTCTGGGATACTCTTTTATTTTGAGCAAATCTGACTTTAAGCTCAAACCATGGTTTTGTAAAGAGGAAGAAAGCTTCTGTACTCCACCTGGCAGAATCTGGATACCTGGAAATCCCAACGTGAGCTGCTCATTTGGAATACAGGACTACTGTAAAATCTTAGTGTCTTTCAGATTGAGGTTTAAGCTATTATGAAGATATAAACTCGGTACCGTTACAATTGTTAAATATAATTTCGTTTTCAGTGATAGCCAACCTGTAATTAGAGCTGTAAGCTCTATGACTATTAACTTTCTCTGGACTTACTTCTGCTGGACTGTCGCCGATCTGTGCGGAGGATTACTTAACGTAACCAGGACCTCATTTGGGTTCCTGGTAACAGTGATATATAGGGAAATTGTATAGTGGACGAACTTGCAAGGGAGCCACGACCAAACAGATTAGAAGTGGGTAACTCAACTCAGAGTTGAGTTATTGAGTTGACTCCCAACAGTGAATCGGTAACTAAGACTCCCCTCTCAAAAAATTGGAACTTAGTAACTCAGTTGATACTCCGCGGCTCACATGATTCAATTGAAAAATGGTGGCTCATTTCTGTTCATATAACTCTCTCAGTTCGCCACAGTGTTTAGCATAGAAAAACTAGGCTTTTTTGCATTTGCTACTCCAAGCCGAATTCATGAATTCACCTTGTGCTAAACTTAAAATTTATCTACACCTTTTTCAGTTTTAGTTCAGAAAGTTGCAATTCAAATTCAGAATTTCCATTTCAAATTCAGAAAATTCCAATTCAAATTCAGAATTTCCATTTCAAATTCAGAAAGTTGCAATTCAAATTCAGAATTTCCATTTCCAATTCAGAAAGTTGCAATTCAAATTCAGAACTTATATTTCAAATTCAGAAAGTTGCAATTCAAAATCAGAATTTCCATTTCAAATTCAGAAAGTTGCAATTCAAATTCAGAATTTCCATTTTAAATTCAGAGAGTTCCAATTCAAATTCAGAATTTATATTTTAAATTCAGAAAGTTACAATTCAAATTCAGAATTTCCATTTCAAATTCAGAAAGTTACAATTCAAATTCAGAAATTTTCACTTCAAGCCACTCCAGGCCCACAAGAGCACTCAAACGGGCAGACAAGTGTAATTCGTTTGGGACCATATTCGCCCATGCTAAATCCAGTGGAGACAATATGGTCCAAAATAAAGTCACTTGTCAAATCGAGCATGGATGTGCCTAATGTCCAAGGTCCAGGATTAATACATCAGAGGCTGCAGTACTTGGAAAAACAGATTGATGATGCCAAGGTAGCCAAATTTTCTGAACTTAAATTGGAATATTCTGAATTTGAATTGTAACTTTCTGAATTTGAAATGAAATTTTCTGAATACGAAATGGAAATTCTGAATTTGAATTGTAACTTTCTGAATTTGAATTGCAACTTTCTGAATTTAAAATGAAAATTCTGAATTTGAATTGCAACTTTCTAAATTTAAAATGGAAATTCGGAATTTGAATTGTAATTTTCTGAATTTGAAATGGAAATTCTGAATTTGAAATGGAAATTCTGAACTTGAGTTGTAACTTTCTGAATTTGAATTGCAACTTTCTGAACTAAAACTGAAAAAGGTGTAGTTGAAATTGTTTTCATTTTACTTTCACGAAAACATGAATTTTAGTAAAATTTTAAATAAAATTAATTTATTTAAATAAAATTTTAGGTAGATTAAAATTTGCTAATAAAATTTTAAGTAAATTAATTAGCAATTATCCGTTAATTTGCGATCTAAATTGCAACCCTGGCATTCAATTTCAAAATATGAATCAAAAATGCCATTCAAAAAGAGTCTATGATACGAACGAATGCAACATAGAAAAAGTCAAATGAGTTAGTTGAATGAGCTCACTCTTTAAAGTGAGTTAGAGTCATTGAGTCAACTCCTGTAAATTTTCTGAGTTAATAATAATAATTGTTTGGCCGAGCTTCTCCTCCGGTTTGTGGCGTGCGCCTTGATGTTGTCACACAAAGGGGAGGGACCTTCTGTTTTAAGCCCACTCCGAACGGCGAGTGTATTTTTATGAGAAGCTTTTTCATGGCAGAAGTACCCTCGGAGGTTTGCCGTTGCCTGCCGAGGGGCGACCGCTGTTAAGAAAAAAACTTTTTTCTAAATGTTTTTTTTTGCGATGTTGCTTTGACCAGGGCTTGAACCCGGGCCTGCGGAGCGGAAGCGCGCACTGCTTACCACTACACCACTGAGTTACCCACCCTTAAAACAGATTATTGCAAGTAAAACAACGCACTACTGGTATGATTTTTTCCAACTAGAATCTGCTAATGAAATTATTTTTTTATACTCTAGCAAATGGAAGATGAATATAAATAGACCTGTAGGCGGGATCTAAAATGATTTGGAAGTTCATATGCATTTTTTAATAAGAGAAAAAAGTACCTTGCTAAATGATTCCTAAGATATTCGTATAACGTCAAGAAGGGAAACAGTAGTAGTTCAATACATACATACATATGTATTTGACTAAAATTTGTGGTACAAAATGTATACCTACATAAAATTCTTGCGTTGAACAAAAAGCTCTAGAATTCACTTCAGTTGGGATAAACAATTTATCACTTGTAACACGTGGATTTAATGCTTACTTAAAAATATTTCTCTAACCCTTATCCAATTGCTGGAAATACCTCACAATCTTTGTTTTACGTAAATATGTAAAATAAATGCGGCTCAACTGTCACGTATTGGAATACGATCAGCAAATAAGACTACAGACTGTGGAAATGTTTGCAGTTTTTCCCATATTTTTATTGTTGGCATTTCATGCTTAAAGCATTTCACTTATATAATGTCTGAAACATTCAAGTAAAAAACTAAATTTAAAAATGCAAAACTGCACGCTGCCATTGAAGGCTGATAACGCTTTGAGAAAACAGCTGCTTTACAATCAGTTTGCGCAAAATGTTTAGAATGTAGAAAATCTGTTTTGTATGCCAATTAGGTAAACTATTTTCAATTGCTATTACATTTAGATAGCTGTTTTTTTATTTGCTTATCAACATTTATCGTGAAATTTGCCACTCACTAGTGAAATTAAATTTTATATTTTGTTTATATGTAAATACGAGCACCTAATTTAATTACAAGTAGCATGTGTGAAGGTGTTATTTACTTGTGAAATATATTAAATTTCCAGCAAGGTCGACGATAATTGCGCTTAAGTACAGATAGTTGGTTAGAATAGATACATTTCTACTTATTGAATGAAAAGCTGATAAGGCAGAGTTGTCAGGCAACTGATAACTTACTCGATAGGTATTAAAGCATGTGCTCGTGTATTTGTATGTACATTCATATGTACGTACATATCTGTGCATGGCTGGAGTCTAAACAAAAGACACTACATTAATGTACACAATTCAATTTATTTTCACTGCGATCGGAATCATGCGATACACTTTAATTATAGGTAAATACAAGCGGTTTGTAAGTAATTTTAAAAGGTAGTTATGACGAATCTTTGGCTGTGAAGAGATTTCTCTTTATTTATTTGTAAGTTAATATTTCAGTTGATGATTTCATTTTTCGCCCATACCGATAAGATTACTTGAACGCTTTGAGGGTGTTTTCGCGCTCTTTTCAAGTATTGGGTGTCGTTGTTTTATTGACTCAGCATTTCAAGCAAGAAAAAAAGATTTGAAGTACACACATTCTAAATAAAGAAAATAGCGTAACCGGCACTAACCAGAAGTGTATTTACATTCAGTACTTTTTTCAGCGTACTACCCTTAACCTCAAAATCTGGTAGTCTGTGATAAAAGAGTTTTCATATATTCTGTTTGCTTGTACGTTTAATGAAAATGATTCATTTTATTCGACGTTACGATTTGTTTTCAAATTTTATATTAGCTCCAATAAATATGACCATATAAATATATGTGGCCACTTGAAATGTAAATTGCTTTATCCCAGCACATATATAGTTGTTAACTAATAAAATATAAACTACTAGCGGCTCCGCCCGCGGGATATGCGGTTTAACGTTATGCTATGAAATTTTTTCACCTGCCCCGAAATCTGTTATTCGAAATGCTAAATGCTATAAAGTTACGCTGATCATTTTGATGCCCTTCTGAGTAAGGTTATCTTAATCGAGCCAGTCTTGATATTTTCCTTTCGTGGGTACTCAGGTCTTGGTCAATGTTTGCTTCAAATTTTAGCTAACTCAGACGTTTCAGTATCTTTCGTAGATAGTCTTTATATGTATGAATAAAGTTTTAGTTTTTAGATCCTTGACTCAGCCCCCATGGGTGGACCACAAAAGCAAACACAATGGAAGGACCAAGTGCAGAAGGATCTGTCTAAACTTGGGATGAATAACTGGCACAAACCAGCAAATCGACAAGCGCTTTTAGTACCAAATAAGAAGGAGAAGAATATCTACTCATTAAGACTATTTTTCTCGATAACTTACTGTCGGCACTCTTTTTTCGTTCTTTTTTGGAAACCGCGTGCTCAAGTACTAAATTGTTCTGCAACGTAGAGGTCCTAATTTGTTCTGCTAACATTTCTAAAGGAAATAACTTTGGGACGCTCATTGTCCAGTGTGATCTAAATATACCAATGGTCCGAGAAGGTGTGAGCGTCGCGAACTCTCCAGTCAGATAAATGGGAAATAGAAGACGCAAGATTGGGGTCAAGGACCTCACGCCTGGCCGCAGTAACGAACGTGGATTCAATACCTCTGTTACAAATGACCACACTTAGAATAAAATCAAAGAGTGGCTCACATCTTCCCCAAACAAGTGTGCTTGGATTTTGCATCGGTTCCGATGATCACAGTGACATTCCGTCGTTCAGCTTCAGCTTTTAGTTCATTTCTGATGAGCATGCAAGATCCCGTTACTGCTCAGCAGTTCCTGGATCAGGACTAGATCAGCTCCACCTTGCTCAAGGTGGATAAGAAAATTTGCGGACGCCACCTTAGAGTATTGCATGTTGAAGTAGCTCGCGCATCGCTTCGATTAGTTAATAAACAGTCAGTCAGGTTTCCATTTTATTAACTATTACATCTGTATAATCTGTCGGAAGGGCCATTAAGGATTATCAGATTATGTGCTCAATTTCGGTAAAATATGTATATTGTCAGTAACAGTTCATCAAGATTAACCTATTCCGTGATAATTTATTGAAGTAGCAGTCCTCATATACATTGCTCTATAGGTTCTCTAGATGGCTCAATGTTCATTTTATTTTTGTAACAATGCGTCGTTTTAAGCGTATCCTTATACTTTTCTTTATCTAAGGGGAGAACTATGCGATCGCCAGACACAATTTTGACATTAATTGCTGCGCTACCGTAGCATGGCCAGAATTCATTTTCTAAATAAGTATATCATCTAATTCTATTCATATTTGCGGTGTAAATTTGTATTCATGTAAGTCAAAGCTACATTTGTACATACCTGATCGGCCAAAGCATTAGCCTTACTAGCGTTACCTCTTTGAAAAGTTTTCCAGCCGTATGTCGCCCCCCCTTCCCCCCCTTTTATTTTTTTTGATGAAAATCGCCTTTATTTTTTTTATTTCATATGGATTTTATTCATTACTTTTATCTCAAATGATCCCAAAGAGTTTGTAAGTTATTTGCCGCCAAACCGCTACCAATGCCTTTATTTCTGTTTATTTTATTTTTGTTGTTGTCATTATTAAAGTGTACGCAACTTTGTATGTACAAACATACATATGGTAAATGTTTCAGTTTCGAATTCCGTCGAAAACATTTCGCTGCATTTGCAACGCAGCTGTTGTTGTCTATTGCCGTCTGTTGCCGTCTGTTGACTGGCCGTCGCCTTGCCGCCATTGCTGCTACTTTTAGTTAGCCGTAGTAGGTTCCACATCCGCGTCCGCGTCGCCTGATTGCCGTCTAAATGGTGGCACTGTTGTTGTCACCATTGCTGGCTGCTCTTGGCTGTTGCTGCTGTTTTCGTGGCGATTGAGGCGACGGCTGCCGCTGTCGCACACATTTTTCAACGTAGTGGAATTTCAAAAATTTTTTACTTTAAAGCAGAAATACATTCCATTCCATGCAACATCCGCTGCGCTGCGTTGTGCTGAGCGGGTTTCGCTATGTGCTTGTTTGTGTTTATATATGTACATATTTATGCAGTGGTGGCAAAGCCGTTGGGCCGCGACGGCTACTTTATTCCCATTGGTTGGATTTATCAGGCTGTTTGCTTGCTAAGATGGATTTCATTGTCGTCCGTTGGATTGTGTGAGCTCGGTACCGCTCCACAGTGGTCCAAAACTGGAATTTACTGTTAAAAAACCGATTTGATAAATTTTTTTTAATGAAAGCTGATGAGTGTCGCGCCCGATTTTTGAATTTCTATTTATTTATATGAAATTTTTTAGGCCAAATTGAGAAAGTAGAAATTTTTAAGAAAATCGATTCTCCTTTTTCTGTTAATGAATGTTATATAATAAAAACAAGTTGAAAACAAAAAACGAAAAAAGATTTCGCAAGAAAAATTTAAAATGTTATAAAAGATTTTTCACCAAAATTAAAATACGATTTTAGAATTAAACAATAAAAAGTAAGGTATGCAATTTTGTAGCCCATTAAATTTTAGTGCAATAAGTGCAAGTTTCAAGTGCCTAAGATTTCGCAATTATTTTTAATATTTTTTTGCTGACGTTTCGAGTACACTTTACGTATGCGGAAAAAAAAAATTTGCAGGAAAAATTAAAAATTTTATAAAAAAAAATTTCACCAAAATTTAAATAATTTTTTTGAAATTCAAAAAAAAATTAAGGTATGCAATTCTATAGCTCATTAAATTTTAGTACATAAAATGCAAGCTTAAAGTACCTAAGATTTCGCGTTGATTTTTAAGAATTTTTTTTTTCCTGACATTTCGAGCACACCTTACGCCAGCATTGTCCGTAAAAGAAAAAAATATAAAAAATCAACACGATTTCTTAGCCTTTTGAAAATTCAACTTTTAATTGGCTGTGAGACTGCATAGCTAAAATTTTTTTAAAAATTCAACCAAAAATTAAAATTTTAGTAATTTCCAAATTTTTCTTGCGATTTTTTTTTCAATTGGGGAATACAATTCTTTTCAACTAGATTTTGTTATGTAATATTAATCAACAAGAGCAGGAGAATTTTCTTCAAAATTGTTAATTTCTGTTTTTCTTTCTATGCACGAAAAATTGAATAGGTATGAACAAATAAAATTACAAAAATCGGGCTCAACCATGATACAAAAAAAAAGGTAGTTTCAATAAACAACTTTTTGATTAAAAAGCAGATTTTCGACAATTGCTCAATTGTAAAAAATTCGAAGCGGCGTTACCCAATTTGAGTTTTTTGGTACAGGGGATTTTATATCATAAATTTGGGATTACATATAAAATAACAATATGTATTAACATTTTAATATCTTAACCTAAAAATGTTTAAATTTTATATTAAATTCGATAACCATTCCCGGAAAACCTCATTTTTGGATTAATAAAACTTTAGTGAGATATTTTAATGTCATCTGTTGGAGTGTCCTATATCGGACACGATTGTTTCTGATATAATTCATGCACTGAAATTACTTATTTCGATATGTATTAAATATATCGTCGCCTGGGTAAAAGATTGTCGTAAGCGCATGGGAAACGTGAATAATATACGACAATCTTTTACCCAGGCGACGATATGTAATATCTCTGTCTTTCAAGTAACTCAACCTCAACTTTTAGAGAAGTGAGTACTTTCCATTTCCGGTATGGTTTTACCAGGGACCGAAAATATCCATTAAATAACTAAGTTCTCGTTATTTTTTATTTTTATTTTTTCGATCAAGAAAAACCGTTAAATTGTAATATTATTTTTTTATGTCAAATTTAATTGTTATTTTGTGATTTTTATTTTTACGACCATTTTTACCCGTTATGATGGACACAGTGTTTTATGACCGGTTTAAATCTTTTATTATCCAAAAAATTAAATCTGAAAATAATGGTTAAGGTGTCATTGAAAAAAAAATAAAAATCTCAAATAAACAGTAAAAAATTTATCGAAAAAATTAAAATCACAAAATAACGATTACATTTGATCGTTAAAATATAAATCCAATTTTAGCGGCTAAATTGTGATTTTTATTATAAATATCAAAACCTTTCGGCCCCTGATTTGTACAATATCGTTGTTTCTTTGGTTTAAATTAAAATATATTTTGCTATTCTACATATGTATATTGGAGACGTTGTGAAACAAAATTGATGATATGTATATTGTTAGTATGCAAACCATAACTATAAATATCAACTTATTGGCTTAAAATATTTAGAAGGGGAGCATTAGCTTTAATTTCTTTCAAAAACAAAAGACCATTTACTGGTTAAAATTTCGAATCTAAGACCAAAATGTTTTTAAATAAACAAAAAATTAATAATAAAATTTGAATGATTTTAGATATTGGGTATGGTAGCACGAAATTTCACAATCTGCTTAATTGTACCTTGTTTTTTGTAACATGGGCTCAACAGTGCTCTTTCAAATTTCATTAGCTTTTATTAAAAAAAATGAATCAAATCGATTTTGAAATGAACGCTTTGGAGGATTTTGAACATCAAAATCCAATTTTGAACCACTGTGCGTTCTAACTTACGGTATGTATTCCTATTCCCATAAACTTTGTTGTAAGGCGTTTTTAGACTTACGTATGTACATAAATATTATGGAGAAGGTGTGGTTGTTTATTATTTTCAAAAACGAAAAAGTTGGAGGTTGGTTTTTTTTTGATTTGGCTAGCGATAACAACGTTTAACAGAATCATTGTCTGATAAACTGTGTCTGTTGGGGAGATGTGGTGATCTACGTAGCAGCAGATATAACTCCTACCATTGTAAATTACTTATTGTTGTCTTTCCATAATAATTTTTCATTAAAGTGATCTCAAGCTCGAATACAATTATTGTGCAAATAAAACATTTAAATTAAAAATCTGTTAGTTTCATGAAATGGTGGAAAAGTGGAAGAATAAGAAATGCTGTAGAATTTCTATTTAATGTTTTTAAAAGAAAAATTATTTTAGGGATGTTAAACTGTACTGACAATGCAAGAGCAGCGTTAACTAAATAAAAAAAACAACAACATTGCTTATATCTACGCACATACACACATACTTAGATACTACCCTGCAGAAAAAATTATCAATTGATAAAAAATAACCAACTTGCAGTTAGTTTTTTTGCGGGACTTCCGGAAAATAGCCAAATTGTAGTTAACTATGACAAATTAACTACAAGTGAGTTGTAAAGTCTTGCAGGAGTAATGCAGACGTAATCGGGAGTTTCTCTTAAACAAGTTTATATTTAAGTATCCCCATACAAAAATTACTTTGAATACACCTTTTTCCTGCACTTCACAGATGTTTTTTTTCGAATTCAGAACAAATAAAATGAAGATCGAAATTTCATATTATCATTTTGATGTCATGTCTGACGGAATTCGAATATAAGACCATCTACAGCAGAATGTGTATAAAAATAAAAAAACATGTAAAAAATTGGAAATATATTTTTCTCTTATTGATATTTTATACCCAAAACTAGTTAGTTACAAGTCAGCTGACGTCTAATGCGGCCATCGCCATACAAATGTAGTTAGCTTTCCTCAAAGAAAATATACAGATAAAATTGACCTTTAATTCGTTCTCAATCAGCTGCTAGTTAATTTAAAGTTAGATTCATTTTCTGCAGGGTATGTAGGCAAGCTTTGTGTTTTACACACATACATATATTTGTAAATATTCCAACGGCAGCCATGCTTCTTTTCAAAACGAAAGTGATGGCGGCGGCTGTTGGAGTTTTGTATCTTCAGCGGCGGCAATCGACAATTCTTTTGAAATTTTTCTTATTTGAGAATCCCCTTTTTCCCCCTTTATCCCTTCAGTCACCAAATTTATTTTGCAAGTATTTGCTACGTCACTTACTTACTTTTGCCCCTTTAATGCAACTGTTGCAAGTTATCACTTTCGTTGTTGGATTTGTTGCCATCAACATTCCTGCCCAGGCAGCGCATGCATTCAAAATGTTCCAGCGTGTTTTTGCGGCGTGTTGCATTCTTTTAGAGCGAAAGTATTTTGAGTATTCCAAAATACTTTTCAAAAAAGATTTGTGGAATTGAGTGGATATTTAATCAGCTGAAGCAGGAAGGGAAAGCGCAAGGCGCGTAAAATGCAAAAATCCATTCTCATCTATGGGGATGGTGACAAAAGGGTTATTCGATTAGGTAGGTCAACATTCTTAGCGTGCAGCGATTAACTGAAGTATTACAATTTGTAATTAGCGACGGCGCTAAGTGGATAGGAACTGGGCGCTTATCCTTTCAAAATTTAATGATAATAATCGTAAACTGTCACTGGAGGGTATTAGTTTAAATTATATTGATATATGTATTGCGCGCTTCCACTCCGCAGGCCTGGGTTCAAGCCCTGGTCAAAGCAACATCGCAAAAAATTTAGAAAAAAGGTTTTTTCTTAACAGCGGTCGCCCCTCTGCAGGCAATGGCAAACCTCCGAGGGTACTTCTGCCATGAAAAAGCTTCTCATAAAAAATACAATCGCCGTTCGGAGTCGGCGTAAAACTGTAGGTCCCTACCCTTTGTGTGACAACATCAAGACGCACGCCACAATTCGGAGGAGAAGCTCGGCCAAACACTAACATATGTGTAAGCGCCAATCTATTATTATTATTATTATTGCCAAAAAACGTAAGCGACATTTTTTCAATATTTTATTTTTGATGCAGAAATGCATATAGATACTCAAGGAGCATTTCTGCATCAAAAATAAAATTTTGAATATAATGTTGCTTACGTTTTTGCGGCGGTTAGGGCTCGATGTGCTGTTTCTTATTCCTTGTGGCACAACCTGCACTGGTCAAAACAGATAACTCCCCGGCTTGAGCGGTGCTTCATCACCTTGCAGTAGCCAGTAAGAAAGCCATAATCAATTGATGTATTTTGGAACAATTTTCCGCCATCGCTTGTCACACAAATCAGTTTCGGTGTTGTGTTATGAAATATGTAATCTTTTATTCTATCTAGTATCGTATTGTTTGTATTTTAAAGACAAAGTGATATTGAAGATTGCGCTTTGCCGAAACTGAGTAGCCTCCAAACCAATTTTGACAAGGGATGACAGAAATTCGTTCTAAAGTACAATATGCTCTCACCTAGTGGGAAGAATTACAAAAAAAACCCACCTTCACATTCCGGACATACATTAGGTACGTTGGGGTCTAGTCTGGACAGACAGGAGTTTAAACTACTCTTGGCAATTGCAGCTCTTCTTTTGCGATAGGCGGAGATTGTACTCCGATGATGGCATTCACAGGACGGGAGTTAATTGGCTGTCTATACAATGCCGGGTCTAGTGGTTGTCGTACCTATTCCATGACCTTATCCTTCAGTTCGTAGAGTTTACTTCTGAAGTGCCTAGGTGGAGGTCCCGCCTGAAGCAAGTGGCCGTTCGGGGACTCGTGTCTGCAGCAATCTACTAAGAACTGCTTGCTGGGCATGATGTTGTGCTCCCTTACTGGCAGCCTCGAGAGCAGCGGTGGGTATTGTTCTTATTGCAAGTCGTTGCAGTTTCCTTAACTTGGACTGCGTCCACATAATTTATGTTATCTTCCATCAGACTGACGCGCCGTGGAAATGATTGTGGTAAGAGTGGGGTTTGAAGTGATTTCGTGGTCCAACTTGCCAATTTGAGTTCCGGGGCCCAGCTCCTTCTCATAAGCCTCCGGAAGGTTCAAATGGAGACATCGGTCTTTTAAATATCTTTACTTTGGTGCGGCTCCCATGGGAGATTGTCATCAAGGAAAGCCCCAGATATTTGACTTCCTTAGAAAAGTGTATCTTTTCCAGGGACCGTAATCGTTATGAGATTTATTAAAAAATTTATATTTAATCATTATTTCGAGATTTTAAAATTTGAGATCAATAATAATAGTACATTTATGAGTTTTATTTTATCGCTCTGAAATAAAAATTATGTGTCGATTTATATTTTTTTGGTGAAAAATAAAGCTAAATTTGTTATTTTGTGTTATTTTCCGCTCTAAAATAATAATTATTTTATGAGTTTTATTTTCTTTCGTCAAAAATAATGATTATTTTTAAGTTTTATTTTTTTGATCGAATTTAAAACTCATTTCTTGAGCGTTATTTTATCTTCCAGAATTAAAAATTAATATTTGAGTTTTATTTTTTTCGGCAGATCGAAAAACTCAAAACCTCACTCTGCTTTTCTAATAAGTGTTTAATGGTTGGTATTTTTTGCTGTGCACTCGTCAACATGTGCACTCAAAAATTACAACAAATTTATCAACCTTATTTTTTCTTAATACATACATATGTACATATATTAGCATAAACATCTATTGTAATTTTTGAGGGCGTTGTTGCCAAGTGCATAGCAAAAAATATTTACTACTAAAGGCTTTTAGAAAAGTGGCGTTCTGAGTGTTTCGATCTGCCAGAAAAAAAAAAACTCAAAAATTAATTTTTATTTCTAAGAGATAAAATAACGCTCAAGAAATGAGTTTTATTTTCGATCGAAAAAATAAAACTCAAAAAATAATCATTATTTTTGATAAAACACATAAAACTCAAAAAATAATGATCTTTAGAGATCAAAAATAAAACTTACAAAAACCACTCGAAAAATGAGTATTATTTTTGATAAAAAAATATAACTCGAGACATGATTATATATTCTGAGCGATTTATAAAAATTAAAATTGTAATTCTTAATTATAATTTTTATATACATCGCTCAGAAATTTTTAAATCGTATCATATTCCTAAAGGACATGAAAAAACATGCACATATATATACTCGAAAATAATCATTATTTTCGGTCCCTGTACAGTTTGTTTAATTTTCTCATCGTGAAGAAAATAAATCTGCCTTCAACCATGTGCAGCGCACTCTGTTGGAGGTTGGAGATGTTTTGCTCGAACTTAGCTCTCATTATCTGCATAGCTCTCAAAGCCAAACCTTTTGTTACTCGGAAGTTATGGATATGGACGCTTCTTTTCCAGCGGCATGTGATAACGTCAGACCGTATTAGCTACGATCACTTTCTTAAAATTGGAATTTATTTGCTTGGCATGGACT